>SZWC01009788.1:8143-18395 GCA_023375785.1 Penium margaritaceum
GGCGCACTCAGGCGCACTCAGGCGCACTCAGGCGCACTCAAGTGCACTCAGGCGCAGTCCGGCAAAGCCAGGCGCAGTCAGGCGCAGTCAGGCGCAGTCAGGCGCAGTCGGGCGCAGTCAGGCGCAGTCAGGCGTTGTCAGGCGCAGTCAGGCGCAGTCAGGCGCAGTCAGGCGCAGTCTGGCGCAGTCAGGCGCAGTCAGGCGCAGTCAGGCGCAGTCAGGCACACTCTGGCACACTCTGGAGCACTTTGGCGCACTCTGACGCAGTCTGTCACACTATGTCGCACTCTGCTGCACTCTGCCGTACTCTGGCGCACTCAGGCACACTCAGGCGCACTCAGGCGCACTCAAGAGCTCTCAGGCACACTCAGGCACACTCAGGCGCACTCAGGCGCACTCAGGCGCACTCAGGCGCATTCAGGCGCACTCAGGCGCACTCAGGCGCACTCAGGCGCACTCAAGCGCAGTCAGGCGCAGTCAGGCGCAGTCAGGCGCATTCAGGCGCACTCAGGCGCACTCAGGCGCACTCGGGCGCACTCAGGCGCACTCAGGCACACTCAGGCGCTCTCAGGCGCACCCAGGCGCACTCGGGCGCACTCAGGCGCACTCAGGCGCACTCAGGCGCACTCAGGCGCACCCTGGCGCATCCAGGCGCGCCCAGGCGCGGCCTGGCACACCCACGCGCAGCCAAGCACAGCCTGGTGCAGCCAGGCGCAGCAAGGCGCAGCCAGGCACAGCCAGGCGCAGCCAGGCGCAGCCAGGCGCAGCCAGGCGCAGCAAGGCGTAGCCAGGCGCAGCCAGGCGCAGTCAGGCGCAGTCAGGCGCAGTCAGGCGCAGTCAGGCACAGTCACGGGGAGTCAGGCGTAGCCACGCGCAGTCAGGAGCATTCAGGCGCACTCAGGCGCACTCAGGCACACTCAGGCGCACTCAAGCACACTCATGCACACTCGGGCGCACTCAGGTGCACTCAGGCGCACTCAGGCGCACTCAGACCCACTCAGGCGCACTCAGGCGCACTCAGGCACTTTCAGGCGCTCTCAGGCGCTCTCAGGCGCACTCAGGCGCACTCAGGCACACTCAGGCGCACTCAGGTGCACTCAGGCGCACTCAGGCGCACTCAGGCACACTCAGGCGCACTCAGGCGCACTCAAGCGCATTCAGGTGCACTCAGGCGCACTCAGGCGCACTCAGGCGCACTCAGGCACACTCAGGCGCGCTCATGCACACTCAGGCGCACTAAGGCGCACTCAGGCGCATTCAGGCGCTCTCAGGCGCTCTCTGGCGTTCTCAGGCGCTCTCACGGGCACTCAGGCGCACTCACGCGCACTCACGCGCACTTAGGCACACTCAGGCGCTCTCAGGCGCAGTCAGGCACAGTCACGCGCAGTCATGCATAGTCAAGCGCAGTCAGGGGCAGTCAGGCGCAGTCAGGCGCAGTCAGGCGGATTCCGGTGCAGTCAGGCGCACTCAGGCGCAGTCAGGCGCAGTTAGGCGCAGTCAGGCGCAGTCAGGCGCAGTCAGGAGCATTCAGGCGAACTCAGGCGCACTCAGGCGCAATCAGGCGCACTCAGGCGCACTCAGGCTTTCAGGCGCACTCAGGCGCACTCAGGCGCACTCAGGCGCACTCAGGCGCACTCAGGCGCACTCAGGCACACTCAGGCGCACTCAGGCGCACTCAGGCGCACTCAGGGGCACTCACGCGCAGTCAGGCGCAGCCAGGCGCAGCCAGGCGCAGCCAGGCGCAGCCAGGCGCAGCCAGGCGCAGCCAGGCGCAGCCAGGCGCAGCCAGGCGCAGCCAGGCGCAGCCAGGCGCAGCCAGGCGCAGCCAGGCGCAGCCAGGCGCAGCCAGGCGCAGCCAGGCGCAGCCAGGCGCAGCCAGGCGCAGCCAGGCGCAGCCAGGCGCAGCCAGGCGCAGCCAGGCGCAGCCAGGCGCAGCCAGGCGCAGCCAGGCGCAGCCAGGCGCAGCCAGGCGCAGCCAGGCGCAGCCAGGCGCAGCCAGGCGCAGCCAGGCGCAGCCAGGCGCAGCCAGGCGCAGCCAGGCGCAGCCAGGCGCAGCCAGGCGCAGCCAGGCGCAGCCAGGCGCAGCCAGGCGCAGCCAGGCGCAGCCAGGCGCAGCCAGGCGCAGCCAGGCGCAGCCAGGCGCAGCCAGGCGCAGCCAGGCGCAGCCAGGCGCAGCCAGGCGCAGCCAGGCGCAGCCAGGCGCAGCCAGGCGCAGTCAGGCGCACTCAGGCGCACTCAGGCTTTCAGGCGCACTCAGGCGCACTCAGGCGCACTCAGGCGCACTCAGGCGCACTCAGGCGCACTCAGGCACACTCAGGCGCACTCAGGCGCACTCAGGCGCACTCAGGTGCACTCAGGCGCACTCAGGCGCACTCAGGCACACTCAGGCGCATTCAGGCGTACTCAGGCTGTTTGAATGTCAGATCGTTGAATGCCACAAGAACTTGTATGGACAGGGCAGAACCAATCGCTTAAACCAGAGTAGATCAACACAGGCGCTCACAGCCAGATCTGCTCAACCAGTGATAGAGGGAGTGAACACCATGAACTCCATTCATCAGAATTCACTAACTCCTGGGTACATGTTCTACTGGAGTCTAGCACTTGAAAGGAATAAGAAATAGAGATCTACAGCTGACTTAAAAACCTGCTCCGCTCGCCTTCACCTCTGGTCCGTCTCGCTCCGCACCAGCGATTCTGCCGTCTGGCGTCGGCACCTGCCGTCTTGATTTGTCCCTGTTGACGGACTTGGGTTCCGGTCACACAGGGTCTTCGGTATCCTTGAATGGTGCCTTTTTCTGTTGTCTTTCGGCGTAGCCCAGTCCTGCTGTTTATGTGTTGGTCGTGTGCCGTCGATCTGTGATCGGACCGTCGTCGACTTTTGTGTCATCGATATCGATCGATGCCACATCCCCCCCCCAGATGTCCGCACTAGCTCCCTTCTGCTCCAGAACGGACTGGTGGTCCGGTACTCTGTTCCCTTGTCTGTTCTTGTTCGAGATGCCACGTCAGCCTCCTGCCAGAGCTCCGCTCAGGCTACTACCTCCAGACCACTCTGCTCCAGAGTGCAATGCCTTTCGTAATATATGCTGCTTGTGATCATTGTACTCTCAAATGACAGGTACACATGAATGGGCAGGGGAGGCATGGGTAGACCCTCTCTCCTGACCCAACGGCAGACAGGAGGCATAGTGTAGGGTAGCGTAGGTGGCGGAGGGTCAGGGGAGAGAGTGGTGCCTCTCCCCTGGCCCTCTGCGTTATGCCATTTTGGAGCATACCCTTTTATGCCTTTTTCCAACATTCCCCCCCATATGCTCCAATCACCTTGTGCACATAGAGAACCAGTGTGAAAAACTAAAACTACTTTTTCTATCGACTGATTGTTCCCCCCCCCCCAAAAACTATAGATCTATCTATTCCTAACTGCTGGAACCCGAGACACGCACACACAAAAAGATATGTTTGTTTGTCACTGTGGCCCTCAATCCTCACCCTCGATCCGTTCCTCGCATTGGGGGATGAGTGTATCGCTCGTCATTCCTCCCTTGGTTTGCTTGTTTTTTTTTTTTTTTAATTCTAGAACCAGTCCCATGCCGCCGCATAGTGCATCATGCTGGCGATGCTCCAGAGCCTTTGTGAAGACATCTGCGATCTGCTCTTTTGTTCCCACATAGTCCAACTGCACTTCTCCCTCAGCGACAGCATCACGTACATAGTGATACTGTCGTTTAACGTGCTTGGTTCTTTCATGCAGTACAGGATCCTCTGAGAGTGCAATGGTGCCTTGGTTGTCGCAGAAGATTGTAGTCGGCTCCAGTTGGCTGAACCCCAGCTCTTCTAGCAGCATGCGAATCCAGACTGCTTCTCGGGTTGCTTCGCTAGCGGCAATGTACTCTGCTTCGGTAGATGACAGGGCAACCACTGACTGCTTCTTGGATCGCCATGAAACAGGTCCACTGCTCAGCATAAAAACGTAGCCAGATGTGGATTTGCTGGTGCTTTTGTCACCTGACAGATCAGAGTCACAGAAGCCAGTGAGGCGAACACTGCTTTGTGGCTGGTACTTGATTTTCTGCTCAGCATTGCATTTCAGATAGCGGATGCTGCGTTTGGCTGCTGCCACATGATCAACCGTCGGATTTTTGCAGCCCTGGCTGAGTAGGCCAACGGCGTAGGAGAGGTCAGGGCGCGTACCCACACTTGCGTACATCAGGGAGCCGACGAGGCTGGGATAAAGTTTGGCCTCATTTGGATCGGCAAGCATCGCACTGGTCACTGGCTTTGTGAGGCCATGGTCCACTGCCAGAGGGGTGCTGGTAGGATGCAGTTGTCCCAAGTTGAACTTGTCAGCCATGCGCGTGATGTATGTGCTCTGGGACAGCGTGATCTCAGGTGGGCTGCGGCTGTGATGAATCTGGAGGCCGAGGTAGAAGCGCAGTGGACCCTCGTCGCTCATCTCAAACGTAGCAGAGAGCGTCTGCTTGAACTCATTGATGATGGAGAGGGAGCGACCAAATAGAATCAGGTCATCCACATAAAGAATCACACCAAGGTTGTGGAGACCTTCTTTGTAGTAAACGGAGTGGTCGGAATGGAGACGCTTGAGGTGCTGACTGAGAAAGAAGTCATGCATGCGCTTGTTCCACTGTCGGGGCGCCTGCTTTAGGCCGTAGAGGGATTTGAGCAGCCGACATACCTTGCTTTCCCCCCCCGGCTGCACAAAACCCTCCGGCTGAGTCATGAAAACTTCTTCTTCAAGATCACCATTGAGAAACGCAGACTTGACATCCATTTGATGTAGAAACCAGTTCTCTTGCACTGCGAGGGCAAGAACGATGCGGATGGAGCTGTACTTGGCAACAGGGGCGAAAGTATCACTGTAGTTAACACCTTGAACCTGGCTGTAGCCACGGGCCACAAGACGGGCCTTGTACCTGTCAGGGAGGCCGTGCTCATCGAGCTTGCGTTTGAAGAGCCACTTACAGGTGACAACTGGGGCACCTGGTGGAAGATCAACCAGAGACCAGGTCTTCTGCTTCTGAAGTTGTTCAAATTCACTGACTGCTGCAGAATGCCAGTCAGCAGCATCAGGTCGGCTCAGAGCATCCTTGTAGCTGACCGGGTCCACCACAGGGGTAACAAGGGCGTAGTCGTAGGACGGTGAAGCAGGAGGATCAGCAGCGAGGGAAGAGGATGGAGCTGGAAGAGAGGGAGCAGCACCTCGGGAGAAGACAGCTGTGAGTGCTTTGAGATTGGTACAGCGAGAGGAGCGACGTGGCGGAGCTGTGGGGTCGTAATCCTTGGGCCAGTTGCAGGAAAAACGAGGCGCCGATGGTGGTGGTGGTGGAGGTGGTGGGGGCGACACGGGTGGAGGCACCACAGGGCGGTCTGCTGCCGGGACAATGGGAGGAATGATGCCGGCGTGCTCATCAGGACCAGAGTCAACAGGATGCTGAGGAGGAAGAGAGGGTTCAGGATCAAAGGAGATGATGTGAAGCTGAGGAGGGCTGGAAGAGAGGGCGGCCCGATCAGTGAGAGTTTCATCAAAGGTGGCGCTGCGGCTGCGGACAATGCATTTGGCCACGGGATCCCAGATGCGATAAGCCTGACTGTTGTCTGCATAGCCCACCAATATGCCCTTCTGGGTGTGTGATCCCAACTTATCCCGAGCACCTGGTTGAACCCAGGCATAGGCCGTGCTTCCAAAAACTTTGAGATGTCCAACGTTAGGAGGATGACCATGCCAGCTCTCATATGGGGTGCTTTGATTTTGTAGGCGCTTGCAGGGAAGGCGGTTGAGAAGATACCCAGCCGTGTTGACAGCCTCTGTCCAGAAACCAGTGGGCATACCTGCAGCATGAAGCATGGATCGTGCCTTTTCGAGGAGGGTGCGATTCATTCGTTCGGCACGGCCATTCTGCTGAGGCGTGTGAGGAACTGTCCGTTGGTGGTGAATGCCATGGGCGTCATAGAAGGTGGTGAGGGTCTGATTGACGAATTCGCCACCATTGTCGGATCTGACAGCTTTGACGCGTTTGTCAGTCTCATTTTCCACACGGCGCACCCATGTCATGATGTGTTCTGTGGCTTCAGACTTGTGGCGGAGGAAACGGAGCCAGACATGGTGGGTGAAGTCATCAAGCAGAAGCAGGAAGTAATGCTTGCCAGAAATAGAGGGATCCTTGATGCAGCAGAGGTCCATGTGGACCAGATGGAGTTTGTCTGAAGCACGGACATCTGAGTGAGTGGAGAAGGGCTGCTGATTTTGCTTGCCTGCTAGACATCCTTCACAGCAGGTGACACTGGGGTGGGTTAGTGTTCGAGGTAGGGAGTCCACAATGCCCTGTTTGGACATGGCCACCAACGTGGAGAATCCCACATGACCAAGCCGTTGGTGCCATAGCATGGTGAGGAGGTCTGACGAGGGAGGCGGTGTTGTTGAGCTGGAAGGACCACTGGCCGCCAGTGCCACCTCAGGTGTGTCATCATCTGGTTCCAGGTCCAATGTTGGAAGGATGGTCAGGTTCCCTTCTCTTTTGGCTTCCGCCACAATATGTCCATTGCCCGCGAAAATACGGCAGCTCTTGTCAGCACCAAAAAGGACGTTGCATCCTTTGTCGTTGAGTCGTGTGACAGACAGAAGATTAGCAGCCAAATCTGGAACAAAGAGAACGTCAGAGAAAGTGCGAGAGGCCACTTTCTTCTGGAAGCTGATGGAGACCTTGACGGTACCAACACCAATGGCAGGAATAATTCGCCCGTCGCCGATCCGAAGTGGCTTCGGTTTCTTGAACTCTTTGTAGTCTGTAAACCAGGATCTGTTGCAAGTCATGTGCCTGGTGCTTCCAGAGTCAAGGATCCAGGCCAAAATACCAGCTGCCAGTAAGAAGGCACTGTCAATGGTGCAGAGTGCCAGTTCTTCTAGGATAAATTCTGCATCGTCTGAGGCAGCTTTCTGATGGCAGCTGAAGGTGCAGTTGATGGAATATCATCAGCGGGAGTGATAAAGTTGATACTGGTGTTGTCTGAGTTGGCGCTGTTGTTGTTGGAAGCTCCAATGGTTTCCAGCTGAAGAAGTAGCTGGTTCCAGTTGTCTGTCATCTGAGTCATGATTTGCCTGAAGCTGCCAATAAGGCTGGACGGAGTCTCAGCTTGGTATGTGTCAGTTGTCAGCATGGCATGTTGAGCATCTGGATGTTGCGGACGACGCGGTTTGTCACAGAAGCGATTCAGATGTCCAAGTTGCTGACAATTCCAGCATCTCACATTTTCAAAACCTTTACTCCCTGGTGCTCCTGCTGGAATAATCCCACCTGGAGTTTGAAGTCGTTGGAAATTGGGATTTGGAGAGAATCTGGAACCGGAGAGTCCTCCTTGTCCAGGACCTTGGTATCTAGGAGGTTGTCGTTGATGTTGATATTGATGACCAAATTTGGCAGCAAGAGCTGCTTCAATACCTTCTGGACTTTTCAGATATTTTTCTTCAGCTCGAAAAAGACTGTCACATGCGCGTTCCAATGTGAGTTCATAGACACCGACTGCGGTGGGTGCTGCTGCAGCAGGGGCTTGACCACCAGGACCAGCGTTAGCAGCTGCATTGCCTCCAACGGCAGGTGCTAGTAAAAGTCTGGCGGCTTCCAAGGTCTGTAATCTGGTGTCAAACATTGCGCCCTGTTCTTGAAACGCTAGTAGTTGATCAACAGTGTTGTTGAATCTGGACGGTAGGCTTGCAAATAGTCTGAGTACAACCACTTTTTCATCGAGTGTCTGTCCCAGAGTTGCCATGCGATCAACCAGTTGCTTCAGTTGTGCCACATGGTCTTCCAATTTTGTCGTGTCGCTCATCTTGAGTTCGCAGAACTGAATCAGGAGATTGTGAAGTTCGGAGTCTCCCACTTTCAAGTAGCACTTTTGGAGAGCCAACCATGCACGTCTTGGATCCAGTGTAGGGTTCCCATCCTTGATTAAAAACTTCAACCTGTCAGATACTTGCATGGCCAGTAGTGCAGAGGCCTGATCGCAGCGTTGTTGCCACTGAAGTCAAGCATTGTCGGTGGCGTCAGCGGCCAGGGTCTCTGTGGGAGGATCAGAGACAACTCCCCACGGTCCCTTGGCCAGGAAAACCATCTTCATATTGAATGCAAATTCATTGTAGTTTTTGCCGTCAAACGGCTGAATCTTGAATTGATCGCCCATGCCGCCTCCATGGAACACAGCCATGGTGCCAGATGTTGTGTCCTGACTTCCTTGAACAGCGCAACCAGTCCTTGAGTTGTTTGTGGCACACCTTGCTCTGATACCAAATGTTAGAATGTCAGATCGTTGAATGCCACAAGAACTTGTATGGACAGGGCAGAACCAATCGCTTAAACCAGAGTAGATCAACACAGGCGCTCACAGCCAGTTCTGCTCAACCAGTGATAGAGGGAGTGAACACCATGAACTCCATTCATCAGAATTCACTAACTCCTGGGTACATGTTCTACTGGAGTCAAGCACTTGAAAGGAATAAGAAATAGAGATCTACAGCTGACTTAAAAACCTGCTCTGCTCGCCTTCATCTCTGGTCCGTCTCGCTCCGCACCAGCGATTCTGCCGTCTGGCGTCAGCACCTGCCGTCTTGATTTGTCCCTGTTGACGGACTTGGGTTCCGGTCACACAGGGTCTTCGGTATCCTTGAATAGTGCCTTTTTCTGTTGTCTTTCGGCGTAGCCCAGTCCTGCTGTTTATGTGTTGGTCGTGTGCCGTCGATCTGTGATCGGACCGTCTTCAACTTTTGTGTCATCGATATCGATCGATGCCACATCCCCCCCCCCCAGATGTCCGCACTAGCTCCCTTCTGCTCCAGGACGGACTGGTGGTCCGGTACTCTGTTCCCTTGTCTGTTCTTGTTCGAGATGCCACGTCAGCCTCCTGCCAGAGCTCCGCTCAGGCTACTACCTCCAGACCACTCTGCTCCAGAGTGCAATGCCTTTCGTAATATATGCTGCTTGTGATCATTGTTCTCTCAAATAACAGGTACACATGAATGGGCAGGGGAGGCATGGGTAGACCCTCTCTCCTGACCCAACGGCAGACAGGAGGCATAGTGTAGGGTAGCGTAGGTGGCGGAGGGTCAGGGGAGAGAGTGGTGCCTCTCCCCTGGCCCTCTGCGTTATGCCATTTTGGAGCATACCCTTTTATGCCTTTTTCCAACACAGGCACCCTCAGGCGCACTCTGGGGCACTCAGGCGCACTCAGGCACAGTCAGGCGCAGTCAGGCACAGTCAGGCGCAGTCAGACGTAGTCAGGCGCAGTCAGGCGTACTCAGGCACACTCAGGCGCACTCAGGTGCACTCAGGCACACTCAGTCGCACTCAGGTGCACTCAGGCGCACTCAGGCACACTCAGGCGCACTCAGGCGCACTCAGGCGCTCTCAGGCACACTCAGGCGCACTCAGGCGCACTCACGCGCACTCAGGCGCACTCAGGTGCACTTAGGCGCACTCAGGCGCACGCAGGCCCAGGCAGGCGCACGCAGGTGTACGCAGGCGCACTCAGGCGCACTCAGGCGCACTCAGGCGCATGCAGGCGCACTCAGTCGCACTCAGGCGCATGCAGGCGCACGCAGGTGCACACAGGCGCACTCAGGCACACTCAGGCTCACTCAGGCGCACTTAGGCACACTCATGCGCACTAAGGCGCACTCAGGTGCACTCAGGCGCACTCAGGCGCATTCAGGCACACTCAGGCGCATTCAGGCGCGCTCAGGCGCAGTCAGGCGCAGTCGGGCGCAGTCAGGTGCAGTCAGGCGCAGTCAGGCGCAGTCAGGCGCACTCACGCGCACTCAGGCGCTATCCGGCACTCTCTGGCGCACTCAGGCACACTCAGGCACACTCAAGCGCACTCAGGCGTACTCAGGCGCACTCAGGCGCACTCAGGCGCACTCAGGCGCACTCAGGCGCACTCAGGCGCACTCAGGCGCACTCAGGCGCACTCAGGCGCACTCAAGTGCACTCAGGCGCACTCAGGCGCACTTAGGCGCACTCAGGCGCAGTCAGGCGCACCCAGGCGCATCCAAGCGCACCCAGGTTGTTGTTTAAGCTAGATGCAAGACTAGTTGTAGTTTAATCTGTTCAGTTGTATTTCTGCTCATAACCAGATTCTCCTCTCTGGTGTCACTGGGTAGCACTCTGGTGTCATTGTCAGATGACTGGTTTCGAGTGCTGAGAATTTGTGGCTGGTTCCGACTGTCAAGGATTTATTCAAGATG
>SZWC01009788.1:18444-31604 GCA_023375785.1 Penium margaritaceum
GGCGCACTCAGGCGCACTCAGGCGCACTCAGGCGCACTCAGGCGCACTCAGGCGCACTCAAGTGCACTCAGGCGCACTCAGGCGCACTTAGGCGCACTCAGGCGCAGTCAGGCGCACCCAGGCGCATCCAAGCGCACCCAGGTTGTTGTTTAAGCTAGATGCAAGACTAGTTGTAGTTTAATCTGTTCAGTTGTATTTCTGCTCATAACCAGATTCTCCTCTCTGGTGTCACTGGGTAGCACTCTGGTGTCATTGTCAGATGACTGGTTTCGAGTGCTGAGAATTTGTGGCCGGTTCCGACTGTCAAGGATTTATTCAAGATGGCATTCTAAGATCCACATTTCTTCATTTGGTATCAGAGTAGGTGTGCCACACTCTTGAATCAACCTTGAACAGATCTGGTCTTCTGAGAGCATAAGACGGTGTGAGCAGAAGCAGAACAGAAGCAGCGGCGTTTGCCGCATCTGTGATTCAACTGACCACCATGGCGGGTGGCTCAGTGGGAGATCATTTCAAGGTTGAAGTATTTGATGGGGACAAGTACCATGAGTTCTCATTCAACATGCGGATGGTGTTCTTGGCCAAAGGTTTATGGGGGGTTGTTTCAGATCCGCCAACTGAAATGCTACCACAAAATCCAACACCTGAACAAGCAGCAGCACGGAAGCGGAAAGAGGAACAGGCGTTTGCACTTCTGGCCATGCAAGTTACTGAAAGGCTCAAATTTTTTATCCGAGATGGAAACCCTGACTTCAATCCAAGGATTGCCTGGAAGCGGCTCAAAGATCGGTATGACAAGATCAGCGAACAAGAGAAGATGGCCCTGCTCAACGAGTTCTACTCTCTCCAGATGGAGGAAAACACCAAGATTGATGATCATGTTGCCCATCTGAAAGCTCTCGTAGAGCGCATTGCCCTCATGGGACAGGCTATTTCGGAATCACAAGTTGTTCATAAACTGCTGGGAAGTCTACCAGAGTGCTTTAACCGCACTGTTGAACATCTTCTGGTCTCTCAGGAACAAGGACTGGCAGTGGACAGAGAGATTCAGCAGCAGGCAACAAGGATCCAGCAACATGAACAACGGCTACTACTACTTAAAAACAATGCAGGTGCAGCACAGGGAGGACAAGGCGGAGGCCAACAACAACAACAACAACAACAACAACAACAACAACAACAACAACAACAACAACAACAACAACAACAACAACAACAACAACTTATCCCACAGCAACAACTGGTACCTCTTCCATCTCTCACACTTACTCTGGAGAGAGTGTGTGATTCCATATTCCGAGCAGAAGAAAAATTCATCAGAGAAAGTGGTGGCCCTGAATCCGCGCTGTGCTTCAGATTCCAGAAGGGAGGCCAGAAACGCAATTTCTCTGGCCAACATGTTTCAACTGGTAGAACAGGTTATGGACAAGGCAGACTGGCCACCATGAGCACACCATTACATCAAGCTCAAGGGACACCACCAAGACAACGCTCTTCACACCAGAATGCCCCTTTTGGATCTCCAGAAAATCGACACAGAGCCATGGCTAACGTACAATGTTGGAACTGCGGCAATCTTGGGCATGTCAACCGTTTTTGCCCCAAAAGAGCAAGATTCAGACCAAATTCTCAGCAGGCAATGATGGCTCAGGACACATTCAGCCAAGGATCTGGTTCGCCACCTTCTTCACCATCTGCTGCAGCATTGCTGACTCCAATGTCAGATGTGTCTTTGAACGACTCCCTTGATCAGCCAATGGGACCTCCAGGTTCTTCTTTGGAGTTTATGCCATCAGGAAACATCGCCCTTGAGGAAGTGGCTTTTTGTACCATTGAAAGTGTTTTTCTACTTGCAGCTGGAGTGTTGGCTTGGATCATCGATTCAGGCTGTACCAGGCACATGACCAGCAACAAATCCTGGTTCACAACCCTTGTCCCCATCAACCCACCGAAGGCTGTGAAACTTGGTGATGGACGCATCATTCCTGCCACAGGAACTGGAACAGTGCGCATCAACATCATGGTCAAAGGCCGCACGGTGACCAGATTACTTCATGACGTGTTATTTGTACCAGATCTATCAGCAAACCTCCTGTCAGTGACCAAGCTCAACGACAAGAAACTCAGAGTGATCTTTGACCTTGACAAGAGCTGCAACATCTACACCGCCACTGGCGATCTTGCAGCCACCGCCAGCAGAAGAGGGAACTTGACTATTCTGCACACTGTTGATGACAATCCTGACATTACTCAGCCTGAATTGGCTTTTGCAACAGCCACTGATGGATCTGAGGCGCCGATATCATATCCTGCCCCCAGCCAGAGCCCAACAGAACTTTCGCACAGGAGACTCGGACATGTTGGCTACTCCACTCTGTCCAACATGATCCAAAAGAAGATGGCACACTCTCTTCCCGCTGCAGTCTCTACTCCAGCAGCTGGTCATGTCTGTGAAGAATGCCTTGCTGGCAAACAGAGCCAAGCACCTTTCGACAGTCATCCTTCTCATCGCAGCATCAACCGCCTTGAGCTCATTCACATGGACCTGTGCCACATTCCAACGGGGTCTATCTCAGGCAAGCACTACTTCCTGGTTTTGACCGATGATAAGACTCACTACACGTGGGTTCATTTTTTGCGCAAAAAATCTGAGGCAGCTGACATCATTATCTCCTGGACTAAGCTGATTGAGAATGAGACCGATATCACCATCAAACGGTTCAGATCCGACAACGGCACAGAGTTTCTGAATACCACTCTCAGCACCTTTTGCAAGTCCAAGGGTATCAAGCAAGAGACAACAGTCCCTCTCACTCCACAGCAGAATGGCCATGCCGAAAGGATGAACCGAACTCTTCTGGACAAAGCCAGAGCCATGCTACATGATGCTCATCTGCCGCACACCTTCTGGGCTGAGGCAATCAATACAGCAGCACACATTCATAACCCTCTACCTTGCCATCTTGCAGATTCTATCTCACGTTTTCAGGCATGGACTGGACATCGGCCTGATGTCAGTTACCTGCGCGTTTTCGGCTGCACCAGCTATGCCTGGGTACATCCCTCTCGTCGCGGAAAACTGGACCCGCACTTCCGCAAGGGAGTTCTCGTTGGGTATGAAGCAGCTGGACAGGCCTATCGACTCTATGACCCTGTAACCAAGACCATCTTCCGCAGCCGCAGCGTCCAGTTTGACGAGAGACCTGGCACTCACCCTCCAGCAACAGCCTCATCTCCTCCAACTTCATATCTTCAGACCATTCCGCTCGATGATGAGGGGTCTCCGGAAGACTTTCAGAAGGTCCAAGTTGATCTTGAACCAGATGAACACGATGGCGTAATTCCTCCAGTCATGCCGCACCTTCAGGCCGCCAACCACGCACCTGTTCAACGCCTCAATCCCCGCGTCCCTCGCGACTGGCAGCCTGATCAACCACCACGGCGCTCTGCCCGTCTCGCCGGGCTTGCAGGTGTCGCTGAACTTCTGTCCACACCTGAGGATTCCCCTGACATTCCTGAGGTTTCCCTCGTCACTCAGATCGTCGATCCTGTCAGCTACAAGGACGCGCTCTCTCGCCCTGAAGCTGCTGAGTGGCATGCTGCCGTTGTCGAAGAACATGAGCAACTGCTCAAACAGCACACATGGGACCTCGTTGTGCCTCCACCTGGAGCAACCATCATCACGTGCAAATGGGTGTTCAAGACAAAGTTGGATGCTGCAGGGGAGCGCTGCTGCTACAAGGCTCGTCTGGTGGCACGCGGCTACAGTCAATTTCAAGGCGTCAATTTCAGTGATACATTTGCGCCGGTGGCCAAACATTCATCCATCCATGTGATCATGGCCCTTGCCGCCAGCCAGGGCTGGCATCTGCACCAGATGGATGTTAAGTCTGACTTTCTCAATGGCGACTTGGAAGAAGAGGTTTACATGTCTCAGCCTGAGGGCTTCACGCAACCAGCGAGGAGAATTGGGTCTGCAGGTTGCGCAAAGCCCTTTGCGGCCTCAAGCAGGCACCTCGCCAGCGGAATAAAAAGATTCACGAGTTCTTTGTTCAGCACAGCCTGCAGCAGCTGCATTCTGATCATTCCCTCTACTACAACGCCATCTTTGGTGTGATCCTCTATGTGGATGATCTCATCCTGTTCGGTAGCGACATGTCTGAGATCACATCTTTCAAGCAGGCTCTGTCGTCCACCTTTGAGATGACTGACATGGATGTTCTGACCTACTACCTTGGGATTCAAGTCAGTCGGATCGACTCGCAGATCTTTCTCTCTCAAAATTCCAACATGAAGCGGATGGCAGCCAAGTTTGGCCTGGATGCTCCCCGGCCTACAGCGACACCTCTTACCTTGGATCATGGTCTGACTACTCCTGCAACTCCTAACATGCTGGCTGATGCACAAGAGACTCGCACCTGCCCTACCCTGGTGGGATCTCTCATGTATGCTTCTGTTGGGACACGCCCAGACCTTTCCTACGCTATCGGACTGCTGAGTCAGGGGCGCACTCAGGCGCACTCACGCGCACTCAGGCGCACTCAGGCGCACTCAGGTGCACTCAGGAGCACTCAGGCGCACTCAGGCGCACTCAGGCGCAATCAGGCGCAGTCAGGCGCACCCAGGCGCATCCAGGCGCAGCCAGGCGCAGCCTGGTGCAGCCAGGCGCAGCCAGGCGCAACCAAGCGCAGCCAGGCGCAGCCAGGCGCAGCCAGGCGCAGCCAGGCGCAGTCAGGCGCAGTCAGGCACAGTCAGGCGCAGTCAGGCGCAGTCACGCGCACTCACGCAGAGTCAGGCGCAGTCACGCGCAGTCAAGAGCATTCAGGCGCACTCAGGCGCACTCAGGCGCACTCAGGCGCACTCAGGCGCACTCAAGCGCACTCAGGCGCACTCAGGCACACTCAGGAGTACTGAGGCGCACTCAGGCGCACTCAGGCACACTCAGACACACTCAGGCACTCTCAGGCGCACTCAGGCATACTCAGGCGCACTCAGGCGCACTCAGGCGCACTCAGACACACTCAGGCGCACTCAGGTGCACTCAGGCGCACTCAGGCGTACTCAGGCGCACTCAGGCACACTCAGGCGCACTCAAGCGCACTCAGGCGCTCTCAGGTGCGCTCATGCACACTCAGGCGCACTCAGGCGCACTCAGGGGCACTCAGGCGCTCTGAGGCGCTCTCAGGCGCTCTCAGGCGCACTCAGGCGCACTCAGGCACACTCAGGCGCACTCAGGCACACTCAGGCGCACTCAGGCAAACTCAGGCGCACTCAGGCGCAGTCAAGCACAGTGCACCGCAGTCAGGCAAAGTCAGGCGCAGTCAGGCGCAGTCAGGCGCAGTCAGGTGCAGTCAGGCGCAGTCAGGCGCGGTCAGGCGCACTCATGCGCACTCAGGCGCAGTCAGGCGCATTCAGGCGCACTCAGGCGCACTCAGGCGTACTCAAGCGTACTCAGGGACACTCAGGCGCACTCATGCACACTCAGGCGCACTCAGGCGCAGTCAGGCGCATTCAGGCGCACTCAGGCGCACTCAGGCGTACTCAAGCGTACTCAGGGACACTCAGGCGCACTCATGCACACTCAGGCGCACTCAGGCGCACTCAGGCGCACTCAGGCGCACTCAGGCGCACTCAGGCGCACTCAGGCGCACTCAGGCGCACTCAGGCGCACTCAGGCGCACTCAGGCGCACTCAGGCGCACTCAGGTGCACTCAGGCGCACTCAGGCGCACTCAGGCGCACTCAGGCGCACTCAGGCGCACTCAGGCGCACTCAGGCGCACTTAGGCGCACTCAGGTGCATTCAGGCGCACTCAGGCACCCTCAGGCGCACTCAGGGGCACTCAGGCGCACTCGGGCGCAGTCAGGCGCAGTCAGGCGCAGTCAGGCGCAGTCACACGCAGACAAGCGCAGTCAGGCATACTCAGGCGCACTCAGGCGCACTCAGGTGCACTCAGGCGCACTCAGACGCACTCAGCTGCACTCAGGCAAACTCAGGCGCACTCAGGCGCACTGAGGCGCTCTCAAGCGCACTCAAGCGCACTCAGACCCACTCAGGCCCACTCAGGCGCACTCAGGTGCACTCAGGCGCACTCAGGCGCACGCAGGCACATGAAGGAGCACGCAGGTGTACGCAAGTGCAGTCAGGCGCACTCAGGCGCGCTCAGGCGCATGCAGGCCCACTGAGGCGCACTCACGCACATGCAGGCGCACGCAGGCGCACACAGGCGCACTCAGGCACACTCAGGCGCACTCAGGCGCACTCAAACACACTCATGCGCACTCAGGCGCACTCAGGCGCACTCAGGCGCACTCAGGCGCATTCAGGCGCACTAAGGCGCATTCAGGCGCACCTAGGCGCACTCAGGCGCAGTCGGGCGCAGTCATGCGCAGTCAGGCGCAGTCAGGCGCAGTCAGGCGCACTCACGCGCACTCAGGCGCTCTCCGGCGCTCACCAGCGCACTCAGGCGCACTCAGGCGCACTCAGGCACACTCAGGCGCACTCAGGCGCACTCATGCGCACTCAGGCGCTCTCAGGCGCACTCAGGCGCACTCAGGCGCACTCCGGCGCACTCAGGCGCACTCAGGCGCACTCAAGCGCACTTAGGCGCACTCAGGCGCACTCAGGCACACTCAGGCGCACTCAGGCGCACTCAGGTGCACTCATGCACAGTCAGGCGCACCCAGGCGCATCCAGGCGCACCCAGGCGCAGCCTGGCGCACCCAGGCGCAGCCAGGCGCAGCCTGGTGCAGCCAGACGCAGCCAGGCGCAGCCGGGCGCAGACAGGCGCAGTCAGCCGCAGTCAGGCGCAGTCAGGCGCAGTCAGGCGCAGTCAGGCGCAGTCAGGCGCAATCAGGCGCTGTCAGGCGTAGTCAGGCGCAGTCAGGCGCACTCAGGCGCACTCAGGCGCACTCAGGCGCACTCAGGCGCACGCAAGCGCACTCAAGGGCACTAGGGCGCACTCAGGCACACTCAGACGCACTCAGGCGCTCTCAGGCGCACTCAGGCGCACTCAGGCGAACTCTGGCACACTCAGGCGCACTCAGGCACACTCAAGCGTACTCAGGCGCACTCAGACGCACTCAGGCGCACTCAGGCGCACTCAGGCGCACTCAGGTGCACTCAGGCGCACTCAGGCGTACTCAGGCGCACTCAGGCGTACTCAGGCGCACTCAGGCGTACTCAGGCGCACTCAGGCGTACTCAGGCGCACTCAGGCGTACTCAGGCGCACTCAGGCGTACTCAGGCGCACTCAGGCGTACTCAGGCGCACTCAGGCGTACTCAGGCGCACTCAGGCGTACTCAGGCGCACTCAGGCGTACTCAGGCGCACTCAGGCGTACTCAGGCGCACTCAGGCGTACTCAGGCGCACTCAGGCGTACTCAGGCGCACTCAGGCGTACTCAGGCGCACTCAGGCGTACTCAGGCGCACTCAGGCGTACTCAGGCGCACTCAGGCGTACTCAGGCGCACTCAGGCGTACTCAGGCGCACTCAGGCGTACTCAGGCGCACTCAGGCGTACTCAGGCGCACTCAGGCGTACTCAGGCGCACTCAGGCGTACTCAGGCGCACTCAGGCGTACTCAGGCGCACTCAGGCGTACTCAGGCGCACTCAGGCGTACTCAGGCGCACTCAGGCGTACTCAGGCGCACTCAGGCGTACTCAGGCGCACTCAGGCGTACTCAGGCGCACTCAGGCGTACTCAGGCGCACTCAGGCGTACTCAGGCGCACTCAGGCGTACTCAGGCGCACTCAGGCGTACTCAGGCGCACTCAGGCGTACTCAGGCGCACTCAGGCGTACTCAGGCGCACTCAGGCGTACTCAGGCGCACTCAGGCGTACTCAGGCGCACTCAGGCGTACTCAGGCGCACTCAGGCGTACTCAGGCGCACTCAGGCGTACTCAGGCGCACTCAGGCGTACTCAGGCGCACTCAGGCGCACTCAGGCACGCTCATGCACACTCAGGCGCACTCAGGCGCACTCAGGCGCACTCAGGCGCTCTCAGGCGCATTCAGGCACAGTCAAGCGCAGTTAGGCGCATTCAGGCGCAGTCAGGCGCAGTCAGGCAAAGTCAGGCGCACTCAGGCGCACTCAGGCGCACTCAGGCGTACTCAGGCGCACTCAGGCGCACTCAGGCGCACTCAGGCATGCTCATGCACACTCAGGCGCACTCAGGCACACTCAGGCGCACTCAGGCGCTCTCAGGTGCTCTCAGGCGCTCTCAGACGCTCTCACACGCACTCAGGCGCACTCAGGCGCACTCAGGCGCATTCAGGCACAGTCAGGCGCATTCAGGCGCACTCAGGCGCAGTCAGGCGCACTCAAGCGCACTGAGGTACAATCAGGCACAGTCAGCCGCAGTCAGGCCCAGTCAGGCGCAGTCAGGGGCACTCAGGCGCACTCAGGCGCACTCAAGCGCACTCAGGCACACTCAGGCGCACTCACGCGCACTCAGGCGCACTAAGGCGCACTCAGTCGCACTCAGGCACACTCAGGCGCACTCAAGCGCACTCAGGCGCACTCAGGCGCACTCAGGCACACTCAGGCGCACTCACGCGCACTCAGGCGCACTAAGGCGCACTCAGTCGCACTCAGGCACACTCAGGCGCACTCAAGCGCACTCAGGCGCACTCAGGCGCACTCAGGCCCACTCAGGCGCATTCAGGCGCACTCAGGCGCCCTCAGGCGCAATCAGGCGTACTCAGGCGCACTCAAGCACAGTCAGGCGCAATCAGGCGCAGTCAGACGCAGTCAGGCGCAGTCACGCATACTGAGACGCACTCAGGCACACTCAGGTTCACTCAGGCGCACTCAGTCGCACTCAGGTGCACTAAGGCGCACTCAGGCGCACTCAGGCGCACTCAGGCGCACTTAGGCGCACTCAGGCACACTCGGGTGCACTCAGGCGCACTCAGGCGCACTCAGACGCACTCAGGTGACCTCGGGCGCACTCAGGGGCATGCAGGCGCACGGAGGCGCACGCAGGTATACGCAGGCGCACTCAGGCGCACTCAGGCACACTCAGGCGCATGCAGGCGCACTCAGGCGCACTCAGGCGCATGCAGGCGCACGCAGGTGCACGTAGGCGTACTCAGGCACACTCAGGCACACTCAGGCACACTCAGGCACACTCATGCACACTCAGGCATACTCAGGTGCACTCAGGCGCACTCAGGCGCATTAAGGCGCACTCAGGCGCATTCAGGCGCACTCAGGCGCAGTCAGGCGCAGTCAGGCGCAGTTAGGCGCAGTCAGGCGCAGTCAGGCGCAGTCAGGCGCACTCAGGCGCACTCAGGCGCATTAAGGCGCACTCAGGCGCATTCAGGCGCACTCAGGCGCAGTCAGGCGCAGTCAGGCGCAGTTAGGCGCAGTCAGGCGCAGTCAGGCGCAGTCAGGTGCAGTCAGGCGCACTCACGCGCACTCAGGCATTCTCCGGCGCTCTCCGGCGCACTCAGGCGCACTCAGGCACACTCAGGCGCACTCAGGCGCACTTAGCCGCACTCAGGCGCACTCAGGCGCAGTCAGACGCAGTCAGGCGCACCCAGGCGCATCCTGGCGCACCCAGGCGCAGCTTGGCGCACCCAGGCGCAGCCTGGTTCAGCCAGGCACAGCCAGGCGCAGCCAGGCGCAGCCGAGCACAGTCAGGCGCAGTCAGGCGCAGTCACGCGCAGTCAAGCACAGTCAGGCGCAGTCACGCGCAGTCACGCGCAGTCACGCGCAGCCACGCGCAGTCAGGAGCACTTAGGCGCACTCAGGCGCACTCAGGCACACTCAGGCGCACTCAGGTGCACTCAGGCGCACTTAGGCGCACTCAGGTGCACTGAGGCGCTCTCAGGCGCACTCAGGCGCACTGAGGCGCTCTCAGGCGCACTCTGGTGCACTCACGCAAACTCAGGCGCACTCATGCGCACTTAGGCGCTTTCAGGCACACTCAGGCGCACTCAGGCGCACTCAGGCGCACTCAGGCGCACTCAGGCGCACTCATGCACACTCAGGCGCACTTAGGCGCACTCAGGCGCACTCAGGCGCTCTTAGGCGCTCTCAGGCCCTCTCAGGCGCACTCAGGTGCTCTCAGGCACACTCAGGAACACTCAGGCGCACTCAGGCACACTCAAAAGCAGTCAGGCGCAGTCAGGCGTACTCAGGCGCAGTCAGGCACAGTCAGGCACAGTCAGGCGCAGTCAGGCGCACTCAGGCGAACTCAGGCGCACTCAGGCGCACTCAGGCGCACTCAGGCTTACTTAGGCCCACTCAGGCAGACTCAGGCGCACTCAGGCGCACACTGGCGCACTCAGGCGCACTCAGGTGCACTCAGGCACACTCGGGCGTACTCAGGCGCACTCAGGCGCACTCAGGCGCATTCAGGCGCACTCAGGCGCACTCAGGCGCACTCAGGCATACTCAGGCGCAGTGAGACGCAGTCAGGCGCAGTCAAGCGTACTCAGGCGCACTCAGGCGCACTCAAGCGCACTCAGGCCCACTCAAGCGCACTCAGGCGCACTCAGGCGGACTCAGGCGCACTCAGGCGCACTTAGGCGCACTCAGGCGCACTCATGCGCACTCAGGCGCACTCAGGCGCACTCAGGCACACTCAACCACATTCAGGAGCACTCAAGCGCACTCAGGCGCACTCAGGCGCACTCAGGCGCACTCAGGCGCACTCAGGCGCACTCAGGCATACTCAGGCACACTCACGCGCACTCAGGCACACTGATGCGCACTCAGGCGTACTCAGGCGCACTCAGGCATACTCAGGCGCATTCAGGCGCACTCATGCGCATTCAGGCGCACTCAGGCACAGTCAGGCGTAGTTTGGCGCAGTCAGGCGCAGTCAAGCGCAGTCAGGCGCACTCAGGTGCAGTCAGGCGCACTCACGCGCACTCAGGCACTCTCCGGCGCTCTCCGGCGCACTCAGGCGCACTCAGGCACACTCAGGCACACTCAGGCACACTCAGGTGCACTCAGGCGCACTCAGGCGCATGCAGGCGCACGCAGGTGCACGTAGGCGTACTCAGGCACACTCAGGCACACTCAGGCACACTCAGGTGCACTCAGGCGCACTCAGGCGCATGCAGGCGCACGCAGGTGCACGTAGGCGTACTCAGGCACACTCAGGCACACTCAGGCACACTCAGGTGCACTCAGGCGCACTCAGGCGCATGCAGGCGCACGCAGGTGCACGTAGGCGTACTCAGGCACACTCAGGCACACTCAGGCACACTCAGGTGCACTCAGGCGCACTCAGGCGCATGCAGGCGCACGCAGGTGCACGTAGGCGTACTCAGGCACACTCAGGCACACTCAGGCACACTCAGGTGCACTCAGGCGCACTCAGGCGCATGCAGGCGCACGCAGGTGCACGTAGGCGTACTCAGGCACACTCAGGCACACTCAGGCACACTCAGGTGCACTCAGGCGCACTCAGGCGCATGCAGGCGCACGCAGGTGCACGTAGGCGTACTCAGGCACACTCAGGCACACTCAGGCACACTCAGGTGCACTCAGGCGCACTCAGGCGCATGCAGGCGCACGCAGGTGCACGTAGGCGTACTCAGGCACACTCAGGCACACTCAGGCACACTCAGGTGCACTCAGGCGCACTCAGGCGCATGCAGGCGCACGCAGGTGCACGTAGGCGTACTCAGGCACACTCAGGCACACTCAGGCACACTCAGGTGCACTCAGGCGCACTCAGGCGCATGCAGGCGCACGCAGGTGCACGTAGGCGTACTCAGGCACACTCAGGCACACTCAGGCACACTCAGGTGCACTCAGGCGCACTCAGGCGCATGCAGGCGCACGCAGGTGCACGTAGGCGTACTCAGGCACACTCAGGCACACTCAGGCACACTCAGGTGCACTCAGGCGCACTCAGGCGCATGCAGGCGCACGCAGGTGCACGTAGGCGTACTCAGGCACACTCAGGCACACTCAGGCACACTCAGGTGCACTCAGGCGCACTCAGGCGCATGCAGGCGCACGCAGGTGCACGTAGGCGTACTCAGGCACACTCAGGCACACTCAGGCACACTCAGGTGCACTCAGGCGCACTCAGGCGCATGCAGGCGCACGCAGGTGCACGTAGGCGTACTCAGGCACACTCAGGCACACTCAGGCACACTCAGGTGCACTCAGGCGCACTCAGGCGCATGCAGGCGCACGCAGGTGCACGTAGGCGTACTCAGGCACACTCAGGCACACTCAGGCACACTCAGGTGCACTCAGGCGCACTCAGGCGCATGCAGGCGCACGCAGGTGCACGTAGGCGTACTCAGGCACACTCAGGCACACTCAGGCACACTCAGGTGCACTCAGGCGCACTCAGGCGCATGCAGGCGCACGCAGGTGCACGTAGGCGTACTCAGGCACACTCAGGCACACTCAGGCACACTCAGGTGCACTCAGGCGCACTCAGGCGCATGCAGGCGCACGCAGGTGCACGTAGGCGTACTCAGGCACACTCAGGCACACTCAGGCACACTCAGGTGCACTCAGGCGCACTCAGGCGCATGCAGGCGCACGCAGGTGCACGTAGGCGTACTCAGGCACACTCAGGCACACTCAGGCACACTCAGGTGCACTCAGGCGCACTCAGGCGCATTAAGGCGCACTCAGGCGCATTCAGGCGCACTCAGGCGCACTCAGGCGCACTCAGGTGCACTCAGGCGCACTCAGGCGCACTCAGGCGCACTCAGGCGCACTCAGGCGCACTCGGGTGCACTTAGGCGCACTCAGGCGCACTCAGACGCACTCAGGCGCACTCAGGCGCACTCAGGCACACTCAGGCGCACTCAGGCGCACTCATATACACTCAGGCGCACTCAGGCGCACTCAGGCGCACTCAGGCGCTCTAAGGCGCTCTCAGGCACTCTCAGGCGCACTCAGGTGCTCTCAGGCGCACTCAGGCGCACTCAGGCCCACTCAGGCAAACTCAGGCACACTCAGGCACGCTCAAAAGCAGTCAGGCGCAGGCAGGCGCAGTCAGGCGTAGTCAGGCGCAGTCAGGCGCACTCAGGCGCACTCAGGCGCAGTCAGGCGCAGTCAGGCGCAGTCAGGCGCAGTCAGGCGCAGTCAGGCGCAGTCAGGCGCAATCAGGCGCTGTCAGGCATAGTCAGGCGCAGTCAGGCGCAGTCAGGCGCAGTCAGGCGCTGTCAGGCGCA
>SZWC01009788.1:41458-63958 GCA_023375785.1 Penium margaritaceum
CAGGCGCATTCAGGTGCACTCAGGCGCACTCAGGCGCACTCAGGCACACTCAGGCGCACTCAGGCGCACTCAGGCGCACTCAGGCGTACCCAGGCGCATCCAGGCCCACCCAAGCGGGGCGTGGCGCACCCAGGCGCAGCCAACGCAGCCTGGTCCAGCCAGGATCAGCCAGGCACAGCTAGGCGCAGCCAGGCGCAGCCAGGCGCAGCCAGGCGTAGCAAGGCGCAGCCAGGCGCAGTCAGGCGCAGTCAGGCGCAATGAGGCGCAGTCAAGCGCAGTCACGTGCAGTTAGGCGCAACCACGCACACTCAGGAGCATTCAGACGCAATCAGGCGTACTTAGGCGCACTCAGGCGCACTCAGGTGCACTCAACCCCACTAAGGCGCACTCAGGCGCACTCAGGCGCACTCAGGCGCACTCAGACACTCAGGCGCTCTCAGGCGCTCTCAGGCGCTCTCAGGCGCACTCAGGCGCACTCAGGCACACTCAGGCGCACTCAGGCACGCTCATAAACACTCAGGCACACTCAGGCGCACTCAGGCACACTCAGGCCCTCTCAGGCGCATTCAGGCACAGTCAAGCGAAGTTAGGCGCAGTCAGGCATAGTCAGGCGCAGTCAGGCGCACTCAGGCACACTCAGGCGCACTCAGGCATACTCAGGCGCACTCAAGCGCACTCAGGCGCACTCAGGCATGCTCATGCACACTCAGGCGCACTCGGGCGCACTCAGGCGCACTCAGGCACTCTCAGGTGCTCTCAGGCGCTCTCAGACGCTCTCACACGCACTCAGGCGCACTCAGGCGCACTCAAGCGCACTCACGCGCACTCAGGCGCACTCAGGCACACTGAGGCGCACTCAGGCGCATTCATGCACAGTCAAGCGCAGTCAGGCGCAGTCAGGCGCAGTCAGGCGCACTCAGGCGCACTGAGGTACAATCAGGCACAGTCAGGCGCAGTCAGGCGCAGTCAGGCGCAGTCAGGGGCACTCAGGCGCACTCAGGCGCACTCAGGCGCACTCAGGCACACTCAGGCGCACTCACGCGCACTCAGGCACACTAAGGCGCACTCAGTCGCACTCAGGCACACTCAGGTACACTCAAACGCACTCAGGCGCACTCAGGCGCACTCAGGCCCACTCAGGCGCATTCAGGCGCACTCAAGCGCCCTCAGGCGCAATCAGGCGCACTCAGGCGCACTCAGGCACAGTCAGGCGCAATCAGGCACAGTCAGACACAGTCAGGCGCAGTCAGGCGTACTGAGACGCACTCAGGCACATTCAGGTGCACTCAGGCGCACTTTGTCGCACTCAGGTGCACTCAGGCGCACTCAGGCGCACTCAGGCGCACTCAAGCGCACTTAGGCGCACTCGGGTGCACTCAGGCGCACTCAGGCGCACTCAGACGCACTCAGGTGACCTCAGGCGCACTCAGGCGCGCGCAGGCGCACGAAGGCGCACGCAGGTATACGCAGGCGCACTCAGGCACACTCAGGCGCACTCAGGCGCATGCAGGCGCACTCAGGCGCACTCAGGCGCATGCAGGCGCACGCAGGTGTACGCAGGCGCACTCAGGCACACTCAGGCACACTCAGGCGCACTCAGGCACACTCATGCGCACTCAGGCGTACTAAGGTGCACTCAGCCGCACTCAGGCGCATTCAGGCGCACTCAGGCGCATTCAGGCGCACTCAGGGGCAGTCGAGCGCAGTCGGGCGGAGTCAGGCGCAGTCAGGCGCAGTCACGCGCAGTCAGGTGCAGTCAGGCGCACTCACGCACACTCAAGCACTCTCCGGCGCTCTCCGGCGCACTCAGGCGCACTCAGGCACACTCAGGCGCACTCAGGCGGACTCAGGCGCACTCAGGCGCACTCAGGCGTAGTCAGGCGTAGTCAAGCGCACCCAGGCGCATCCTGGCGCACCCAGGCGCAGCTTGGCGCACGTAGGCGCAGCCTGGTTCAGCCAGGCACAGCCAGGCGCAGCCAGGCGCAACCGAGCGCAGTCAGGCGCAGTCAGGCGTAGTCACGTGCAGTCAGGCGAAGTCAGGCGCAGTCACGCGCAGCCACGCGTAGTCAGGAGCACTTAGGCGCACTCAGGCGCACTCAGGCACACTCAGGCGCACTCAGGTGCACTCAGGCGCACTTAGGCGCACTCAGGCGCACTGAGGCGCTCTCAGGCGCACTCTGGTGCACTCACGCAAACTCCGGCGCACTCACGCACACTTAGGCACTTTCATGCACACTCAGGCGCACTCAGGCGCACTCAGGCGCACTCAGGCGCACTCAGGCGCTCTCAGGCGCACTCAGGCGCTCTCAGGCGCACTCAGGCGCTCTCAGGCGCACTCAGGCGCTCTCAGGCGCACTCAGGCGCTCTCAGGCGCACTCAGGCGCTCTCAGGCGCACTCAGGCGCTCTCAGGCGCACTCAGGCGCTCTCAGGCGCACTCAGGCGCTCTCAGGCGCACTCAGGCGCTCTCAGGCGCACTCAGGCGCTCTCAGGCGCACTCAGGCGCTCTCAGGCGCACTCAGGCGCTCTCAGGCGCACTCAGGCGCTCTCAGGCGCACTCAGGCGCTCTCAGGCGCACTCAGGCGCTCTCAGGCGCACTCAGGCGCTCTCAGGCGCACTCAGGCGCTCTCAGGCGCACTCAGGCGCTCTCAGGCGCACTCAGGCGCACTCAGGCGCACTCATGCACACTCAGGCGCACTTAGGCGCACTCAGGCGCACTCACGCGCTCTCAGGCGCTCTCAGGCCCTCTCAGGCGCACTCAGGTGCTCTCAGGCGCACTCAGGCACACTCAGGTGCACTCAGGCACACTCAAAAGCAGTCAGGCGCAGTCAGGCGTAGTCACGCGTAGTCAGGCGCAGTCAGGCGCAATCAGGCGCAGTCAGGCGCAGTCAGGCGCAGTCATGCGCAGTCAGGCGCACTCATGCGCACTTAGGCGCACGCAGGTGGTCTCAGGCGCACTCAGGCGCACTCACGCGCACTCAGGCGCACTCAGGCTTACTTAGGCCCACTCAGGCAGACTCAGGCGCACTCAGGCGCACTCAGGCGCACTCAGGCGCACTCAGGCGCACTCAGGTGCACTCAGGCACACTCGGGCGTACTCAGGCGCACTCAGGCGCACTCAGGCGCATTCAGGCGCACTCAGGTGCACTCAGGCGCACTCAGGCGCAGTCAGGCACAGTGAGATGCAGTCAGGCGCAGTCAGGCGTACTCAGGCGCACTCAGGCGCACTCAAGCGCACTCAGGCACACTCAAGCGCACTCAGGCGCACTCAGGCGGACTCAGGCGCACTCAGGCGCACTTAGGCGCACTCAGGCGCACTCATGCGCACTCAGGCGCACTCATGCGCACTCAGGCGCACTCAACCGCATTCAGGAGCACTCAAGCGCACTCAGGCGCACTCAGGCGCTTTCAGGCGCACTCAGGCGCACTCAGGCACACTCAGGCACACTCACGCGCACATAGGCACACTCATGCGAACTCAGGCGTACACAGGCGCACTCAGGCGCACTCAGGCGCATTCAGGCGCACTCATGCGCATTAAGGCGCACTCAGGCACAGTCAGGCGTAGTCGGGCGCAGTCAGGCGCAGTCAAGCGCAGTCAGGCGCATTCAGGTGCAGTCAGGCGCACTCACGCGCACTCAGGCACTCTCCGGCGCTCTCCGGCGCACTCATGCGCACTCAGCCACACTCAGGCGCACTCAAGCGTACTCAGGCGCACTCACGCGCACTCAGGCGCAGTCAGGCGCAGTCAGGCGCACCCAGGCGCATCCAGGCGCACCCCGGCGTAGCTTGGTGCACCCAGGCGTAGCCAGGCGCAGCCTGGTTCAGCCAGGCACAGCCAAGCGCAGCCAGGCGCAGCCGAGCGCAGTCAGGCGCAGTCAGGCGCAGTCACGAGCAGTCAGGCGCAGTCACGCGCAGTCACGCGCAGTGACACGTAGTCACGCGCAGCCACGCGCAGTCAGGAGCACTCAGGCCCACTCAGGCGCACTCAGGCGCACTCAGGCGCACTCAGGCGCACTCAGGTGTACTCAAGCTCACTCAGGCGCACTCAGGCGCACTGAGGCGCTCTCAGGCGCACTTAGGCGCACTCAGGCAAACTCAGGTGCACTCACGCGCACTCAGGCGCATTCAGGCACACTCAGGCGCACTCAGGCACACTCAGGCGCACTCAGGCGCACTCATGCACACTCAGGCGCACTCAGGCGCACTCAGGCGCACTCAGGCGCTCTCAGGCGCTTTCAGGCCCTCTCAGGCACACTCAGATGCTCTCAGGCGCAGTCAGGCGCACTCAGGCGCACTCACGCGCACTCAGGCACACTCAAAAGAAGTCAGGCGCAGTCAGGCGCATTCAGGCGCAGTGAGGCGCAGTGAGGCGCAGTCAGGCGCAGTCAGGCGCAGTCAGGCACACTCAGGCGCACTCAGGCGCACTCATGCGCACTTTGGCGCACGCAGGCGCACTGAGGCGCACTCAGGCGCACTCAGGCGCACTCAGGTGCGCACTCAGGCTTACTTAGGCCCACTCAGGCAGACTCAGGCGCACTCAGGCGCATTCAGGCGCACTCAGGCGTACTCAGGCGCACTCAGGCGCACTCAGGTGCACTCAGGCGCATTCGGGCGTACTCAGGCGCACTCAGGCGCACTCAAGCGCATTCAGGCGCACTCAGGCGCACTCAGGCACACTCAGGCGCACTCAGGCGCAGTCAGGCGCAGTCAGGCGCAGTCAGACGCAGTCAGGCACAGTCAGGCGTACTCAGGCGCACTCAGGTGCACTCAGGCACACTCAAGCACACTCAAGCGCACTCAGGCGCACTCAGACGCACTCAACCACATTCAGGCGCACTCAGGCGCACTCAGGCGCACTCAGGCGCACTCACGCACACTCAGGTGCACTCAGGCGCAGTCAGGCGCAGTCAGGCGCAGTCAGACGCAGTCAGGCGTAGTCAAGCGAACTGAGGCGCACTCAGGCGCACTCAGGCACACTCAGGCGCACTCAGGCACACTCGGGCGTACACAGGTGCACTCACGCGCACTCAGGCGCACTCATGCGCGCTCATGCGCACTCAAGCGCGCACCCAGGCGTGCTCAGGCTCACTCAGGCGGAGTCAGGCGCACTCAGGCACAGTCAGGCGCAGTCAGGCGCAGTCATGCGCAGTCAGGTGCAGTGAGGCGTAGTCAGGCGCAGTCAGGCGCACTGAAGCGCACTCAGGCACACTCAGGCACACACAGGCGCACTCAGGCGCACTCAGGGGCACTTAGGCGCACTCAGGCCCACTCAGGCGCACTCACGCGCACTTACGCGCACTCAGGCGCACTCAGGCACACTCATGCGCACTCAGGCGCACTCAGGCGCAGTCAGGAGCAACTCAGGCGCATTCTGGCGCAGTCAGGCGCACTCAGGCGCACTTAGGCGCACTCAGGCACACTCACGCACACTCAGGCGCACTCAAGCGTACTCAGGTGTACTCAGGCGCACTCAGGCACACTCATGCGCTCTCAGGTGCACTCAAGCGCACTCAGGCGCACTCAGGTGCACTCAGGTGCTCTCAGGCTCTCTCAGGCGCACTCAAGTGCACTCAGGCACACTTAGGCGCACTCAGGCGCACTCAGGCGCACTCAAGCGCACTCAGGCGCACTCAGGCGCACTCAGGCGCACGCACGTGCACACAGGCGCACGCAGGCGCACTCAGGCGCACTCAGGCGCACTCAGGCACACTCAGGCGCACCCAGGCACACCCAGGTGCACCCAGGCGCACCCAAGCGCACCCAGGCGCACCCAGGCGCACCCAGGCGCCGTCAGGCGCAATCAGGCGCAGTCAGGCGCGGTCAGGCGCAGTCAAGCGCAGTCTGGCGCAGTCAGGCGGAGTCAGACGGACTCACATGCACTCACTCCTAGTCACGCGCACTCACGCGCACTGAGGCGCACTCAGGCGGACTCAGGCGCACTCAGGCGCACTTAGGCGCACTCAGGCGCACTCAGGCACAGTCAGGTGCAACTCAGGCGAAACTCAGGCGCAACTCAGGCGCAACTCACTTGCACTAAGGCACACTCAGACGCACTCAGGCGCACTCAGGCACACTCAATGTTGGAAATAGGTTTTTCAGGGTGTGTGTGCACAATGACAAAAAGGGTAAAATTAGAGGAGCAAAACAGAGGGCCAGGGGAGAGTAAATAGAGCTCCACTCTCTCCCCTGACCCTCTGCCAGCTACCCTACTCTGCCTACTGCCTACTACCTACTGCCTACTGCCTGCTGGGATCAGGAGGGAGGGTAAGCAGTCAGGCGCAGTCAGGCGCAGTCAGGCGCAGTCAGGCGCAGTCAGGCGCAGTCAACCGCAGTGAGGCGGAGTTAGGCGCAGTCAGGCGCAGTCAGGTGCATTCTGGCGCACTCTGGCGCACTGTGGCGCACTCTGTTGCACTCTGTCACACTTTGGCGCACTCTGCCGCACTGTGGCACACTCTGGCGCACTCAGGCGCACTCAAGCGCACTCAGGTACACTCGGGCGCACTCAGGCGCACTCAGGCGCACTCATGCGCACTCAGGCGTACTCAGGCGCACTCAGGCGCACTCAAGCGCACTCAGGCACACTCAGGTGCACTCAGGCGCAGTCAGGCGCAGTCGGGTGCAGTCAGGCGCACTCAGGCGCAGTCAGGTACAGTCAGGCGCAGTCAGGCGCACTCAGGCACACTCAGACGCTCTCCGGCGCTCTCCGGCGCACTCAGGTGCACTCAGGCGCACTCAGGCGCACTTAGGCGCACTCAGCCGCACTCACGGGCTCTCAGGAGCACCCAGGCGCACACACAGGCACTCAGGCGTACTCAAGCGCACTCAGGCACACTCAGGCGCACTCAGGCACACTTAGGCGCACTCAGGCGCACTCAGGTGCACTCAGGCGTACTCAGGCACACTCAGGCGCACTCAGGCGCACTCACGCGCAGTCAGGCGCAATCAGGCACACACAGGCGCATCCAGGCGCACCCAGGTGCAGCCTGGCGCACCCAAGCGCAGCCAGGCGCAGCCTAGTGCAGCCAGGCGCAGCCAGGTGCATCCTGGTGCAGCCAAGCGCAGCCTTGCGCAGTCAGGCGCAGTCAGGCGCAGTTAGGCGCAGTCAGGCGCAGTCAGGCGCAGTCACGCACAGTCAGGCGCACTCAGGCGCACTCAGGCGCACTCAGGCACTCTCAGGCGCACTCACGCGCACTCAGGCGCACTCTGGCGCACTCAGGCGCACTCAGGCGCACTCAGGCACTCTCAGGCGCACTCACGCGCACTCAGGCGCACTCTGGCGCACTCAGGCGCACTCAGGCGCACTCAGGCACTCTCAGGCGCACTCACGCGCACTCAGGCGCACTCTGGCGCACTCAGGCGCACTCAGGCGCACTCAGGCACTCTCAGGCGCACTCACGCGCACTCAGGCGCACTCTGGCGCACTCAGGCGCACTCAGGCGCACTCAGGCACTCTCAGGCGCACTCACGCGCACTCAGGCGCACTCTGGCGCACTCAGGCGCACTCAGGCGCACTCAGGCACTCTCAGGCGCACTCACGCGCACTCAGGCGCACTCTGGCGCACTCAGGCGCACTCAGGCGCACTCAGGCGCACTCAAGCGCACTCAGGCGCACTCATGCGCACTCAGGCGCACTCAGGCGCACTCAGGCGCACTCAAGCACACTCATGCGCACTCAGGCGCATTCAGGCGCACTCAGGCACACTCAGGCACTCTCAGGCGCTCTCACGCGCACTCAGGCGCACTCTGGCGCACTCAGGCGCACTCAGGCGCAGTCAGGCGCACTCAGGCATACTCAGGCGCACTGCGGCGCACTCAGGCGCACTCAGGCGCACTCAGGCGCATTCAGGCACACTCATGCACACGCAGGCGCAGTCAGGCGCACTCAGGCACACTCAGGCGCTCTCAGGCGCTCTCAGGTGCTCTGAGGCGCACTCAGGCGCACTCAGGCGCACTCACGTGCACTCAGGCACAGTCAGTCGCACTCATACACACTCAGGCGCACTCAGGCGCACTCAGGCGCACTCAGGCACACTCATGCACACTCAGGCGCACTCAGACGCACTCAAGCACACTCAGGCGCTCTCAGGCACTCTCAGGCGCTCTCAGGCGCACTCAGGCGCACTCAAACGCACTCAGGCGCACTCAGGCACACTCAGGCGCAGTCACGCGCAGTCAGGCGCAATTAGGCACAGTGAGGCGTAGTCAGGTGCAGTCAGGTTCACTCAGGCGCAGGCAGGCGCACTCAGGTGTACTCAGGCGCACTCAGGTGCACTCAGGCGCATTCAGGCGCACTCACGCGCACTCAGGCGCACTCAGGCACACTCACGCGCACTCAGGCGCACTCAGGCACACTCAGGCGCACTCAGGCGCACTCAGGCACACTCAAGCGCACTCAGACGCACTCAAGCACACTCTGGCGCACTCAGGCGCACTCAGGCGCACTCAGGCGCATTAAGGCGCACTCAGGCGTACTCAGGCGCACTCAGGTGCACTAAGGCGCACTCAGGTGCAGTCAGGCACAGTCAGGCGCAGTCAAGCGCAGTCAGACGCGGTCGGGCGCAGTCAGGCGTACTCAGGCGCACTCAGGTGCACTCATGTTGGAAAACTAGAACTAGGATTTCCCTGTGTGTATCCAATGGAAAAGGAAAAAGGTGCAAGACGGAGGGCCAGGGGAGAGGCGCCACTCTCTCCCCTGACCCTCTGTCCTCCCTACTCTACGCTACCCTACTCTACCCTGCTGGGATCAGGAGAGAGGGTAATCCCATGACTCGCCCTGTCCACTTTGTACACGTTGTTCGAGAGACTATGGATGAGCGACAGAATATATCATGGTGTTCATTGCACTTCCGTGCTGAGTGGGCTGGAGCGAGGAGGGGAGGCGAGAAGAGGAGCTAACGTGGATAACTGGAGTGAGGCCTTCAGGCAGAGTGCAAAGGATGCCGGACACCCACCAGACTACTTTCAAGGATGGATCTGTCGATCCATTGTCAAAGAGTAATCTACGGATGACGACCTCCGAAAAAAAGAAGATCCAAGGTCAACGACAAAGAAATAAATAAAGGAGGATCGCTATGAGGGGAGGATTGTGCAAGCGAGCCAGCAGCGCAGTGTGATCGCACCCCAAGGCCAGCGCAGCTGTCTCACCCCGGCAGATTGCCGTCTCGCACTTTGGATCACACAGGGCGTTCCGACGCAAGTGAAGACGAAGGCATAATCAAGATCCGAAGTATTTAAGCTAGATGCAAGACTAGTTGTAGTTTAATCTGTTCAGTTGTATTTCTGCTCATAACCAGATTCTCCTCTCTGGTGTCACTGGGTAGCATTCTGGTGCCATTGTCAGATGACTGGTTTCGAGTGCTGAGAATTTGTGGCTGGCTCCGACTATCAAGGATTTATTCAAGATGGCATTCTAAGATCCAAATTGTTTCAACTCAGTCGCACTCAGTCGTACTCAGGTGCACTCAGGCGCACTGAGGTGCACTCAGGTGCACTCAGGCGCACTCAGGCGCTCTCAGGCGCACTCAGGTGCACTCAGGCGCACTCAGGCACACTCAGGCGCACTCAGTTGCACTCAGGCACACTCAGGCCCACACAGGCGCACGCAAGCGCACGCAGGTGTACGCAGGCGCACTCACGCGCACTCAGGCGCACTCAGGCGCATGCATGCGCACTCAGGCGCACTCAGGCGCATGCAGGCGCATGCAAGGGCACGCAGGCGCACTCAGGCGCACTCAGGCGGCCTCAGGCACACTCAGGCACACTCATGCGCACTCAGGCGAACTCAGGCGTACTCAGGCGCACTCAGGCGCATTCGGGCGCACTCAGGCTCATTCAGGCGCACTCAGGCGCAGTCAAGCGCAGTCGGGCGCAGTCAGGCAAAGTGAGGCGCAGTCAGGCGCAGTCAGGCGCAGTCAGGCGCACTCACGCGCACTCCGGGGCTCTCCGGCGCTCTCCGGCACACTCAGGCGCATTCAGGCGCACTCAGGCGCACTCAGGCGCACTCAAGCGCACTCAGGCACACTCAGGCGCTCTCAGGCGCACCCAGGCGCACTCAGGCGCACTCAGGCGCACTCAGGCACACTCAGGCGCACTCAGGCGTACTTAGGCGCACTAAGGCGTACTCGCGCGCACTCAGGCGCACTCAGGCGAACTCAGGCACAGTCAGGCCCAGTCAGGCGCACCCAGGCACATCCATGCGTACCCAGGCGCAGCTTGGCGCACCCAGGTGCAGCCAGCCACAGCCTGGTGCAGCCAGGCGCAGCTAGGCGTAGCCAGGCGCAGACGGGCGCAGTCAGGCGCAGTCAGGCACTGTCAGGCGCAGTCAGGCGCAATCAGGCGCAGTCAAGCGCAGTCAGGCGCACTCACGCACAGTCAGGCGCAGCCACGTGCAGTCAAGAGCACTCAGGCGCACTCAGGCGCAGTCAGGCACACTCAGGTGCACTCAAGTGTACTCAGGCACACTCAGGCGCACTCAGGCGCTCTCACGCGCACTCAGGCGCACTCAGGCACACTCAGGGGCACTCAGGAGCACTCAGGTGCACTCAGGCGCACTCAGGCGCACTCAGGCGCACTCAGGCGCACTCAGGCGCACTCAGGCGTACTCAGGCGCACTCAGGCGCACTCAGGCGTACTCAGGCGCACTCAGGCGCACTCAGGCGTACTCAGGCGCACTCAGGCGCACTCAGGCGTACTCAGGCGCACTCAGGCGCACTCAGGCGTACTCAGGCGCACTCAGGCGCACTCAGGCGTACTCAGGCGCACTCAGGCGCACTCAGGCGTACTCAGGCGCACTCAGGCGCACTCAGGCGTACTCAGGCGCACTCAGGCGCACTCAGGCGTACTCAGGCGCACTCAGGCGCACTCAGGCGTACTCAGGCGCACTCAGGCGCACTCAGGCGTACTCAGGCGCACTCAGGCGCACTCAGGCGTACTCAGGCGCACTCAGGCGCACTCAGGCGTACTCAGGCGCACTCAGGCGCACTCAGGCGTACTCAGGCGCACTCAGGCGCACTCAGGCGTACTCAGGCGCACTCAGGCGCACTCAGGCGCACTCAGGCGCACTCACGCGCACTCAGGCGCACTCAGGCACACTCAGGGGCACTCAGGAGCACTCAGGTGCACTCAGGCGCACTCAGGCGCACTCAGGCGCACTCAGGCGCACTCAGGCGCACTCAGGCGTACTCAGGCGCACTCAGGCGCACTCAGGCACACTCAGGCGCACTCATGCACACTCAGGCGCACTCAGGCGCAATCAGGCGCACTCAGGCGCACTCAGGCGCACTCAGGCGCACTCAGGCGCACTCAGGCGCACTCAGGCGCACTCATGCACACTCAGGCGCACTCAAGCGCACTCAGGCGCACTCAGCCGCACTCAGGCACACTGAAAATCAGTCGGGAGCAGTCAGGCACACTCAAGCGCAGTCAGGCGCAGTTAGGTGCATCAGGCGCAGTCAGGCGTAGTAAGGCCAGTCAGGCGCAGTCAGGCGCATTCAGGCGCAGTCAGGCGCAGTCAGGCGCAGTCAGGCGCAGTCAGGCACAGTCAAGCGCAGTCAGGCGCACTCAGGCGCACTCAGGCGCACTCAGGCGCACTCAGGCGCACTTAGGCGCACTCAGGCACACTCAGGCGCATTCAGGCGCACTCAGGCGCACTCAGGCGTACTCAGGCACACTCAGGCACACTCAGGCACACTCAGGCGCACTCAGGCGCACTCAGGCGCACTCAGGCGCACTCAGGCACACTCAGGCGCACTCAGGCGCATTCAGGCAAACTCAGGTGCACTCAGGCGCACTCAGGAGCACTCAGGCGCAGTCAGGCGCAGTCAGGCGCAGTCAGGCGCAGTCAGACACAGTCAGGCGCAGTCAGGCGTACTCAGGCGCACTCATGCGCAATCAGGTACACTTAGGCGCACTCAGGCACACTCAGGCGCACTCAGGCGCACTCAGGCGCTCTAAGGCGCACTGAGGCGCACTCAGGCGCACTCAGGCGCACTCAGGCGCACTAGGGCGCACGCAGGCGCACGTAGGCGCACTCAGGCGCACTCAGGCACACCCAGGCGCACTCAGGTGCACTCAGGCGCATGCAGGCGAACGCAAGCACACGCAAGCGCACTCAGGCACACTCAGGCGCAGTCAGGCGCACTCAGGCGCAGTCAGGCGCAGTCAGGCGCAGTCGGGCGCAGTCACGCGCAGTCAGGCGCAGTCAGGCGTAGTCAGGCGCAGTCAGGCGCAGTCAGGCGCAGTCAGGCGCAGTCAGGCGCAGTCAGGCGCAGTCAGGCGCAGTCAGGCGCAGTCAGGCACAGTGAGGCGCACTCAGGCGCACTCAGGCGCACTCAGGCACACTCAGGCACACTCAGGCGCACTCAGGCGCACTCAGGCGCACTCAGGAGCACTCAGGCGCACTCAGGCGCACTCAGAGCACTTAGGCGCACTCAGGCGCATTCAGGCTCACTCAGGCGTACTCAGGCGCACTCAGGCGCACTCAGGCGCACTCAGGCGCAGTCAGGCGCAGTCAGGCGCAGTCAGGCGCAGTCAGACGCAGTCATGCGCAGTCAGGCGTACTCAGGCGCACTAAGGCGCACTCAGGTGCACTCAGGCGTACTCAGTGGCACGCAGGCGCACTCAGGCGCACTCAAGCGCACTCAGGCGCACTCAGGCGCACTCAGGCGCACTGAGGCGCACTCAGGCACACTCAGGCGCACTCAGGAATACTCATGTGCACTCAGGCGCACTCAGGCGCTCGCAGGTGCACTCAGGTACACTCAGGCGCACTCAGGCCCAGGCAGGCGCACTCAGGCGCACTCAGGCGCACGCAGGCGCACGCAGGCACACTCAGGCACACTCAGGTACACTCAGGCGCACTCAGGCGCATTCAGGCGCACTCAGGCGCAGTCAGGCGCAATCGGACGCAGTCAGGCGCAGTCAGGCGCAGTCAAGCGCAGTCAGGCACACTCTGGCACACTCGTGCGCTCTCCGGCGCTCTCCGGCGCACTCAGGTGCACTCAGGCACACTCAGGCGCACTCAGGCGCACTCAGGCGCACTCAGGCGCACTCAGGTGCACTCAGGCGCACTCATGCGCACTCAGGCGCTCTCAGGCGCACCCAGGCGCACTCAGGCGCACTCCGGTGTGCTTTGGCACACTCAGGCGCACTTAGGCGCACTCAGGCACACTTAGGCGCACTCAGGCACACTCAGGAGCAATCAGGCGCACTAAGCCGCACTCAGGCGCAGTCAGGTGCAGTCAGGTTCACCCAGGCGCATCCAGCCGCACCCAGGAGCAGCCTGGCGCACCCGGGCACAGCCAGGCGCAGCCTGGTGCAGCCAGGCGCAGTTAGGCGCAGTCAGGTACAATCAGGCGCAGTCAGGCTTATTCAGGCGCAGTCACGCGCAGTCAGGCGCAGCCACACGCAGTCAGGAGCACTCAGGCGCACTCAGGTGCACTCATGCGCACTCAGGCGCACTCACGCGCACTCAGGCGCTCTCAGGCACTCTCAGGCGCACTCAGGCGCACTCAGGCGCACTCAGGCGCACTCAGGCACACTCAGGCGCACTGAGGTGCACTTAGGCGCACTCAGGCGCACTCAGGCGCACTCAGGCGCACTCAGGCTCACTCAGGCGCACTCAGGCGCACACAGGCACACTCATGCACACTCAGGCGCACTCAAGCACACTCAGGCGCACTCAGGCGCTCTCAGGCGCTCTCATGCGCTCTCAGGCGCACTCAGGTGCTCTCAGGCGCACTCAGGCACACTCAGGCGCACTCAGGCGCACTCCGGCGCAGTCAGGCGCAGTCAGGCGCAATCAGGCGGAGTCAGGCGCAGACAGGTGCGGTCAGGCGCGGTCAGGCGCAGTCAGGCGCAGTGAGGCGCAGTCAGGCGCAGTCAGGCGCAGTCAGGCGCAGTCAGGCGCAGTCAGGCGGAGTCAGGCGCAGTGAGGTGCAGTCACGCGCACTCAGGCGCACTCAGGCGCACTCAGGCGCACTCAGGCGCACTCAGGCGCACTCAGGTGCATTCAGGCGAACGCAGGAGCACTCAGGCACACTCAGGCGCACTCAGGCGCACTCAGGCGCACTCAGGGACACTCAGGCGCACTCAGGCACACTCTGGCGCACTCAGGCGCACTCAGGCGCACTCAGGCGCACTCAGGCGCACTCAAGCGCACTCAGGCGCACTCAGGCGCACTCAGGCGCACTCAGGCGCACTCAGGCGCACTCAGGCGCACTCAGGCGCACTCTGGCGCACTCAGGCGCACTCAGGCGCACTCAGGCGCATTCAGGCGTACTCAGGCGCACTCAGGCGCACTCAGGCGCACTCAGGCACACTCAGGCGCAGTCAAGCGCAGTTAGACGCAATCAGGCGCAGTCAGGCGTACTCAGGCGCACTCAGGCACACTCAGGTGCACTCAGGCGCACTCAGGCGCACTTAGGCGCACTCAGGCGCACTCAGGCGCACTCAGGCGCACTCAGGCGCACTAAGGCGCACTCAGGCGCACTCAGGCGCACGCAGGCGCACGCAGGAACACTCAGGCGCACTCAGGCGCACGCAGGCGCACTCAGGCGCACTCAGGCACACGCAGGCGCACGCAGGCGCATGCAAGCACACGGAGGCGCACTCAGGCGCACTCAGGCGCACTCAGGCGCACTCAGGCGCACTCAGGCGCACTCAGGCGCACTCAGGCGCACCCAGGCCCACTCGGGCACACCCAGGCGCACTCAGGCGCACTCAGGCGCACTCAGGTACACTCAGGCGCACTCAGGCGTACTCAGGCGCACTCAGGCGCACTCAGGCGCACTCAGGCGCACTCAGGCGCACTCAGGCGCACTCAGGCGCACTCAGGCACATTCAGGCGCACTCAGGTGCACTCAGGCGCACTCAGGCGCACTCAGGCGCACTCAGGCGCACTCAGGCCCAGTCAGGCGCTGTCAGACGCAGTCAGGCGCAGTCAGGCATACTCAGGTGCACTCAGGTGCACTCAGGTGCACTTAGGCGCACTCAGGCGCACTCAGGCGCACTGAGGCGCACTCAGGCGCACTCAGGCGCACTCAGGCGCACTCAGGCACACTCAGGCGCTCTCAGGCATACGCAAGTTTGATTCCAGGTACCCGACTCAACGCACTTTAGCCTGCCGTGTCGACATGCTTCGTGTTGTGTCCGAAAGATGGTCGTTTGAACAAGCAATTGGTCGTCACAAAGTGCACGCTGGGTATTAGTGGGTGCACGCATGGGTGGAATAGTCACCTCAATCGGCCGTAGCTACAATGGACATCTGTGTGTCAGCTCGGTCACTTGCTATCCGCCGAGCACTGCAAGTGTATCTCGTACTTCATGCACTCGTTCAAGAAGTCGTTGACATGGTGGCAAGGTGTGTCAACAGGCAGCCGATGTTGGACGGAGTGCAGACTGGACTAGCGTGGCTGCACGAACTTCATGGTGGACATCCTGTGCGCATCTATAACATGATGCGCATGTGCCGTGATGCGTGGTACGTATTCATCGGCTTTATGCCCAGATACACATCGCTTACGTGCACCAGGCTCTCCCTTCAATTAAAATTCTTTATCTAGTTACAGTGTGTCAGGCATGGACTCTTCATCCGTGACCTCATGGAGAGGTTTCAAATGGGACTTGCCACAATCTGCTAAGTGCTACGAGAGGTCGTCACATCCATAAATGCTTTGGCGCATGCAGTCCGGTTCCCACGTGATGTCACCCGCATTCATGTTCCATGGGTCGGCCGTATGGACTACCTGCCTTGGTTCTGTGACTGTGTCGGGGCTTTAGATGGCACGCATATTCCAGTGATAGTTCCATGTAAACGTCTTGGAGATTTTGTTAACAGGCACAGTCAAATAACAAAAAAAATACTAGCAACATGCACTCCACATATGCGGTTCTAGATTCGTTGCAACCGGTTGGGAAGGTAGTGCACATGATGCTAGAATGTCCAGAGATTCATTGTTGTCTGGGTTTTCACTTCCTCTTAGCTTGAGGCCGCCACGTCGTGGCAGAAGCTACCATTGAAACCAATTCGGACAATGAGAGTCTCGGCCGCAGGATCCGCAAGAACTGTTCACTCGGCGGCATGCGAGCGCGCGGAGCATGGTAGGTAGGTTGTTTGGGGTACTCAAAGATTGTTGCCACATTCTTCGCACACAACCAGATTACAACATTACATTTCAGCCACGACTACAATTGTCATGTTTCGTTGTACAGAACTTGATCGTGGATGTGGAGGGGACGGAGCAGCAGCAACAACGTATGCTGGAGGGTGGGCACACAATGATGCAAATAGACCAATGGCCGGTGCTGCACGTTAGCATGGGAGACGTGTTCAGGTTGCTAGTGGAATGTGGGAACAATATGAAAGCATGGTGCAGAATGATGAGTGAGAGATTTTTTAAAATTCATCAATAATTGCTTTACAAAGGTACTACAACAATTCATACATTTTTATTTGGCTCTTCCGCATCCTCATCCAATCCCTCACAACTAGCACCCATAACCTCGTGCACAGCTGCACGAGCATCACCTGTCTCGGCTGATGCTGTGCCGGCTTGACTACCGCTGCCAACGTCATCCATAACATAAGTTGTGAAATTTGGACGCGGCGTCAGCTTCAAAAGAGGAGGTCGCATGGGCTTCTCCAAAAGAGCGATGAGTGCGGTGCCTGGATCATATCCGAGTAAGCGATGGATGACCTCCATGCGCAGCTCACCCGAACCATACACATCTTCTGCACAAAGAGTCCAGTCAACCTTCATGGCATCTAAACGGTAAGGTTTATTGCATACATTGATGGTGGTGTCGGAATCAACCATCTTGACTGCAATGTCATAACTAGTCTTCGGTTCATCATCCGAGATCACTCACTCCACTTTCAATGGAGTGTGGACCATCTTGTCCACCGTGCTAATGTACCTATCCAGCACCGGCTTCTGCTTCGTCGGACATGCCATGCAATCATCATCACCTATTAAGTCGATAGGCTCACCTGACTCCCCTGCGGTCACTGTTTCACTGCTCAGCACATTTTCCCCGCACGCCTTGTCACGTGCAAAGAGTTGGGTTGCATCCTCAAACCATGGAAGCGGTCTGTCATCCAGCTTCCCTATCCTGGGTTTTTATAGCAAATCCCCAATTTTTCAGTAGACAGCTTGATGTGCCGGGTGCGACGGTTCAACCCTATGCCACTTTGACCCACAAGCGCATATTGCAGGCTTCTAGCGTGCACCAATATTTGCGAGGTGCGAACAAACCTGAACGTGTGTCAAATTCTCCATCATGCAAAACTCTCTGGAGAGGCGTGGCATGATTCGGTCGTGCAGCTTCGTCATCCACACGCTACTCCCATGGAACTACGCAACAAAGGTGACCGCCATCTTCACCAGCATGCAGTCCCGCTCCATTGTCCAGAATTTCTTGCCCAAGCTGTCCACAATGGTTGGATCCGTAGTCGTGTCCTTGTTACTTGGCTTCACGGACGGCGACGTCATGGACAGCGTTGACGCAAACCCAGGTGTTGTCCAGGCACGCATGGCAGCCTCGTTCCACCCGCAACCGACGTTATGCCAGCGTCAGAAAACGGCGAGAAGATGGGACCAAAGGCACATGCTTGCTGCGCGCGAGGGCACCATGGTTGTCACCCACCAACGGCTGAAGATCAAACTCCACCTCATCGCCTGGAGCCTCATACGCTCCGTTTCGCGAATGATGCATGCGTGCCAGGAACGAGATGTGGTCCAACCCTGAAGCGTCATACTGGCGCATGGCGGTTGATCCACCTTGGACAGCGGATGGTGCAGGTGACAGGTGCGGCATGCTGGTGAACCTAACTGTGGAGTTTGAGCTGGAGGGGGCAGCCATGTGACTAGATGAGGTAGAGGAGGTTGTGAGTCAGATAGACTGCAAGTGGCTAGTGTGAGGGTCATAGGGCATCCATTGTGCATGCCAGGTGTGGGGGCCGATGCTTTGCGACCCGAAAATACGGTCCGGGGCGTAATGCACATTGGTTCAAACGTTAGCTTTTAGAAGTTCAAATTTGTAACGTTCTGGCAAAATACGATTCAATGGCGCCCGATAGGTTCATTAAAATGTATTGATATATTTTCCAATTTAGTGAAATTCGGTGGTTAAATCTCCACTTCACTACCGGTTCGGTGATAACCTTTCAATGAATCAGTCGTTTTGGAGCTCGCGTTTTGACTTCACTGAAAGATGAAGGCTTCGACTGCCAAAACTTGACAAAAAATTTGGTTACCTCATAAAAGTGCTTGGAGGATTCGCAACTGGTCCAGTCAGCTCGCTCATGTCCATGTCAGCTCGCCACGCCTATGTGGCGGGCGTAAAACATCCTTGGATACTAAAAAATGTGATACATAATTACGACATCAGTTGTAAGCTCTGCAAAAGAAGCACACACTGTCAAAGCCAGTAAGCACGTCGCCTGGTTCTGTTGTTGGGGCCTGAACCCGGGTTGGTCACTTGAGAGCCGAGTATCCTGAGTATCATATCACCGCACCATCCTCTTTTTGTTTTTTTGCATTCAACACTCACACAAAAGGTAAAGCAAGAGTGCAAGCGGGAGAAACCCTTGATCAAGGCACAAAAAATTGATTATCCAAACATCATATCCATTATGTATACGTACATTTGTCCACATCTATACATGCATGGATGTTGTCATGCTACCACAATGGGCGGTTCTCTTTCAGTCAATCTTCCAACAATTTCCCAATGTTGTTCAAGGATCCGGCTCAAATGTCTCAAATGACCCCATTTGCTATTCACCTGTGCTTCGCTTGGCCTTTCCATTTGTCCCCATCACCATCACCCCATCCTTCTCCAACTACCTGGCTGCCCCATCACTTCCCCAAAACCCCTAGTTTTTTCTGTTAGCCAATAGGTTTGAACCACCAGACCCTTCCATATTCCCCTCGTGAGAACTATTCCAACCAATGGACGTCATGTTCGCGCAGTTCGATCCCTCAGAAGGCGATCCCGAAGCGACAATGTCGCAACACCCACTTAAAGATCTGCCACTCAGCAGCAATTATCCCATCGTCCGACCAAGTTCAGGGTCGGCCAAGGAGAGATTCTCCTCCAAGTCCATTCTCTTCGTCTCGTGCTCCAAGTTTTGACTCTCCCAGGTGGCTTCATCTTGTGGAGTTGGTGCCTAGGTGTTAAAAGGCTAAAGATCGTTGCGATGGACACAACATTGTCGCACGCTGAGATCAGAAATCATCACTATTGTCCCCTCATCCTGGACTACCTTTGAAGCCATTAGTGGAGGGGTGCGTCCCATGCCTTGTCGGCGACAAGGGTGAAGCCACTTGAGGAAACGCTTCCGCAGTTGCTCGAAATTTAGCCACTTCCTGTCCTTCGCCTTGGATGATTTTGAATAATGTTGGCCGTAGGTACAAGATTCTAGACACATTGAGACTATGGAGAAATTTTCTCCATATGTGATACCGCACCCCCACCAACCATCAAATTTGTAGGAGGATATGGACTACATCGTTGAAGACGTTCTCTAACACCAACGTCATTATTTTTTTCATTATCTCATAAAAGTTAGGACAACAATGCAATGCATAACAACATGGACCCCGTCAACTATGGAGATGTTGATCATCTAACAGCTAGTTTTTTCCTACCGTCTACCATTTGAGAGTGATGCACAAGGATGTCAAAATAAGAAGGGAGGGAATTTATTGCATTTTGCCATACAAGAGTCCATCAACTTTGCACTTGGGAATTTGTGTCATCACTTTCATGGCTCAACACACATTTTGTACCTAGATTTCTGCTCAGAAAAAGTGGGAAGTTTTTTTCCAAGAGTTATAATGGGTGAGCAAAGTTCTTGTATACCATTTGAAAGCATTAGGAGTTCCAAAGGTATTCATTATAAATTCTAGAACGTTTGATAAAGTATAATGATGATGAATAAGACCACCCTCAATAAAAGATTTCACCATAAATACTGGTGCAACTCCTCACATTGACCTATTGTGTTCAGCTGTTACACGTGCTACGCCTTCACTTTAGAAGTAACGTGTTAATACATAAGTGATGTTTTACTCGGTCTATTAACACTGGGTACGTGTGTTCCATTTTTGTGAATGTTTCATGAGATTACAATCTCTGAAGTCATAGTAATTTCTCAAGTGTTTTTGTTCTTTAACACTCGTGGTTCCCATGTATTCTTCTCAAGAACCAAAGTTGCCTCCATCCTGCACAACAAATTCCCTCCTCTTCAAACTGAAACTGGAGATAAGTTATGTTACATTGATTGATTCACTAGCATGTTCTGTTTCTTCAACAGAACTTAGTTGAAGGGGAAGGTATGCCACACCATTTATTTTGCATTATGAAGCTCAACACATGTAATCTACTTCTGTATTAAATCATATGGCATCTAACGTGGTAGGTGCTTTCCTATGTTTGGAGCATAAACAAAACTAAGGAAAGACGGGAAGAACATCAAGGACTTTCTAGTCCCTTCTCCTCGCCCCACCCCTTGTCACAGCGTGTCATGTTTGCGTGATCATAGTGTTCCAATTTCTTCTCCTCTTTCACAAACCAAGAATGCATCTCCACAAGTCCTCATTTTTTTAACAGCATGGTCTCCGAAGAGCCGTGGAGGCCTTGGAGTTGTGTGGCCCAATATGCTTATTGCAGCCAAAATTGCTACATGGGATTAATTTTGTCTTGCTCCTGGCAAGTCACAATGGAAACATGCTGCACTCTTCACTCAAGTCTTTCCCAAACAAGGACAATTCTTTCTCGCATGCCCTTTTCTAGACCGTCTCAAGCTCCCCTTCCTTCATCCTACCTGGCGCTTCATTTTTTAATGGTTCACATTCTCCTCCTGAACTATCCCACTCCCTACATCCTTTTCGAAGGAACTCACTCATGAATACGTCGTCTATTCTTGTTTCCTTTGCAAATAGGATATTCCCCCCTCTTCATCCCTCAATTGAAACGATGGCTCCTCTCAGAGAACATCACCTTGGGCACTATCGTCTCCACCCCTCTCTTGTCTTCATTCCGCACATGCCATTATGTTCTTTTGGATGTGCTTGATATTATCTCCTGGGCATGGATCCTCCAAACTGGATCATCTATACCACCCGCACTCCAATGCAGCGAGTATTTCGCCATCTTAGATATCACAAGCCTCATGATCTCCATGGTGTCCAACCTGTTCCTCCTTCATCCACAACATGCAGCACTAATAATCCGCCCCTCTTTTTGGATCCAACCCCATCCGTGGGCCCGACCGCACATGACCCATGGCAAAACCTTAACCCTTGTTTTCATTAGTGAAAACAACCGCCTCATCCACCGCCTAGGTTCCCTCCCGCCGGCACTCTTCAAGATGTACTTTTGGCTTCTTGGACCTCGCTCTCTCCACCCCTCATATGAATGCAATTGGCAAGAAAAAACCCCCACGAAATCTTTGTTGGCCATCGCTCCATCGCAGGTCTTCCCACCTCCCACTAGACTTACGATTGCGCCACACAATGAATACCATAATTTTTCCTTACACCGCAGTTGCACATTGCACCCGTTTTATGAATCTACAAAAGGGGTCTCCCCCCGTACTACCACAACAATAAAAGCACTTGACATTGTTTTTTCCTTCGCCCAAAACTACAAGGGTCGACTGAGAGACCTCAATGCATGTACCGCTACATCTTCCATGACCTTCCAATGGACCCCATTGACCTTCTCCTTGGCCTCTTGGAACCACTCCAACGAAACATGGTCTGTCATCTGATCTACGATATTCCATCTCATTTGGCGAGAACGATGGGCAAAACCATCTTCCTCACCTACACAAAAAAAGGATACATCTTCTCACCCTCTCCAAGAACGCCGATCTTGTCCCTTCTCTTCACTTAAAAGGGGGAAAATCAAAGTTCTGTTGCAAATTGTTAAAATTACACGTCTCTCGATGAGGCCTCTGGAACTTCCTCATAAAAAAACCTATTTGCCGTGGAAAAATATCCTCTGCCTTCACGCTGTGTGGAAACATTCCAGCATTCACTCTATGCCGTACTATCCGTTAACTTCTGGGTTCAACCGCCGGCCTTGTTTCCGTGCTGAGGTAGCCCCCACGCCTCAGTCGGTCACAACCATGGGCCAAAAAACCACTTCTCGTGTGATCTTGTTCAACCAACGGCTTTCCGAGTCAGTGTGTGTGTTCCACCGTGTCGCTTTTTCCCGACCAGTGAGAGAAGCCGGAAGGATGGCGAGCGACGGCGGCGTGTCCGTGAAGGCTCCGGGCTCCGTCCTCTCCCTCCCGATGTCCCTGGGGGTCGACGCACTGCGTACGGGCAGACGTTGACATCGTGAAGGCCGCCGCCCTCTGCTGAGTGGGCCATTCCAAGCCCCCAAGCATGGCAGGGAGAGAGGTGGCTGAGGGTCGGCTGCTGCTGCTCCGCTTGTTGGCTTCGCCCTCCTCTCCCACTCTCTGGCCCTCTGCCACAGCAGCTGCCGCG
>SZWC01009789.1:3819-15255 GCA_023375785.1 Penium margaritaceum
CAGCAAGAGATACAGTCGCAGCTGGACAACGGCACGTGGGAGCTGACTGAGCGTCCACCTGGACGTAAAGTGATCAAGTGCAAGTGGGTCTTCAAGAAGAAGCGGGGAGCAGATGGTAACCTGGAAAAGTACAAGGCGAGGCTGGTCGCCAAGGGCTACTCGCAGCAGGAGGGCATCGACTACACAGAAACTTTTGCCCCCGTTGCAAAGTTTGCCTCTGTGCGCACGCTCCTCTCTTATGCAGCAGCTGAGGACTTCGAGGTTCACCACATGGATGTCAAGACGGCATTCTTGAATGGTGACTTGGAGGAGGAGATCTACATGGAGCAGCCGGAGGGGTTCGTCATGGATGGCCAGGAGTACCTGGTCTGCAAGCTGCAGAAGTCGCTGTACAGCCTCAAGCAAGCGTCGCGTGCTTGAAACCAGAAGTTGGATGCGGCGTTGCAGTGCATGGGGTTTGAGCGCAGCGAGTGTGACTACAGCGTGTATCGCTGGCAGCATCAGCATGAGATCCTCATCATCATTGTCTATGTGGATGACATGCTCCTCCTTTCAAACAGCATGTCTGCACTACAAGAGTTCAAGGAAGCCATGCAGGAGCGCTTCCAGATGTCTGATCTTGGGGAGGCATCATACTTCCTCGGTATCTAGATCGTGCGTGACCGCAAGTCACGCTCTCTCTTGCTGTAGCAGAGCCGCTACATCAAGGATGTTTTGCAGCGGTTCGGCATGGTAGAGGCAAAATCCATCGGCACGTCGCTGGAGACGCAGCAGTACCTCGTGAGCTTCAATGGAGAAGCAAATGCAGCTGAGCGGCAGAAGTACCAGAGCGCCGTCGGCAGTCTCATGTACCTGATGGTGGCAACCAGGCCGGACCTCGCACAGGCTGTGAGCGCTGTGAGCCAGCACATGGCTAATCCCAGACCGGAGCACCAGAAGGCAGTGAAGCGGATCTTCCGCTACCTTGCTGGAACCATCAACATCGGCATCACCTACAACGGCAATGACAACAGCATCATCGGCTACACAGACGCAGATTGGGCTTCAAACCCTGAGGACCGCAAGTCCATCTCTGGACATGTGTTCCTCATGAATGGTGGAGCCATCAGCTGGTGCAGCAAGCGGCAGGTGGTCGTGGCCACCTCGAGTACAGAAGCTGAGTACGTATCTCTCAGCTTTGGAGCCAAGGAAGCAGTTTGGCTCCAACGTCTCATGGCAGAGATGAGTGGGAGTGCAGCAGATCCAGTTCCTGTGCGCGTCGACAACCAGAGCGCAATCGCACTCGCCAAGAATCCTGAGCACCATGCACACACCAAGCACATTGACATCGCATATCACTTCATCAGGCACATGGTGCACGAGGATGCTATCAAGCTGGAGTTTACTCCAACGAGCAAGCAGGTTGCTGATTTCTGCACCAAGCTAGTGACCCGTGAGAAGCAGCAGTTCTGCATGAAGGCATGTGGACTCAGCTCACTCTAACTGCGGCAAAGTGGGAGATTGTTGGAAAAGGAGCCATCCGGCTCAATTTCAGGTCCACAGGAGCAAGTTCCAGAAAAGTACCAGATGCCTGCTCCGATCGCCGATCCGATTTCACCATTGGAAAGATCATGTGGCAAAATGTCTACGGTCCAAGTTTGAGGCCGATCCAACGGTCGGATTGGGAGATATGAATTTTCAAAGTTTCGGGGGTCATGGACCGTCGATGTCTGGGTGGGCATGGGTGATGGCTCCATGCCTTAGCCTGAGAAAAGAAAAAGGCAAGAGGTCTAGGGTCAAGACCTCATGGGAGAAATATCCAAAAAGGTCCTTGGTCTTAGGATTGCCTTGTCAGAGTGTGCTGACTAGGATAAAGGTACCTCTCCTTACTTTTTAGGTGAGGTGAGATCCTTGTGTGCTAGCCATGGACACATGGCGATTCTCCATGGGTTTGTGGGTTATGTGACCACTAGGAGTGTGCCATGAGAGCATTCTCTAGCTCTCTAGGTCGTGTGTGAGTGGTCAGCCTGATTGCTAGGCTGATTTCCTCCCTTGTGTGAGATTATGGATTCTAGTGTGTGAGTCTTAGCCTCCATGGCTAAGTGGTATGGCTTGTGAGAGGGCTGACTTGCCCAAGCTATAGCTCTATATGTACTCCATCATTTTGAGTGATTGAACAACCATTCTTCAGCACAAGTGATGCCCTTCCAATCACACATGCTCGCTGCTCCAAGGCTCCCTCTCTTCTCCATTTCGAATATCTTGGTGGCGTGCGCCACTTGGTGGTCGCAGGGAGCGCCATGTAGGTGAGGGGGATGACGCAATCTAGATTGCCCCCAAAGTAGCTCATTAAAGGAGCCACTGCGTGCCTAGGCTAGAGACTGGCTCTAGCACTATAAGAACGTGTCAGTTTCGTCCCTGAGTATAGTTCTAACCTTTGAGACTCCTCAAAGAGTTGTCCACCAGAGGCAGACACTAAAGAAGCATTCGTTGGTCTAAAGCCAAGGAGTCCGCTCCTTCCCATGAATTGCCCAGTATAGAACCTTGGCTCCGAGGGTGATATCATCTCTTGGTTGCAATACCAAGAGCGATCGGTGGGAACCATTGCATCGGAACCCGTTTTCTAGAACGTCGCCTTAGGCAGGTTGACTGTTCTTAGCCTCCAAACAGGAGTCCCATGTGTCGGATTTCTTTGTAGATAACGCATGATGCGCTTGATTGCTTGCCACTGCGATGGCTCTGGATTGGCCACAAACCTGCTCACCTGTCCCACAGCATAGTTAATGTCAGGACGTATTCGTACCATGGCATATATGAGGCCGCTAACAGCCGTTCTACTTCAATAATGGGGCTCATGGAAGAAGAGACATTGATGTTTGATGTCCTGAGTGTCCGGATGGACTTGTAGTCCTCCATGTTGTATTGCTTGAGGACCTCCATTATGTACTTGGTCTGGTTCAGCTCGATGGTGCCTGCTGCTTGATTGTGGTGGGCGGCTATCCCAAGGTAGAACTCGAGCAGAACCATGTCCTTCATCTTGAACCTATTGCTGAGATCTGTCTTCAGCTTCTTCAACAGCTCGACCGATGACGAGCAGATGATCAGGTCATCCACGTATAATGCAACTAGCATCAAACCTTACTCATCCTGTCGTACATGGACACTAGGGTCATTCTGGCAGTGCGTGAAGTTGAACCCGGCCATGAAGCCGTCCATCTCCTTGTACCACATCCTTAGGGCCTGTTTCAGCTTGTAGACTGCTTTGACCAGTTTGTAAACCTTTCTGTCAGGAGCTTTCACTCCCTCGGGCACTTCTTAGAGGAAAGCTGTATTGACATCCATCTGGTGGACCTCTAGATCTTTTACAACAGCGACGCCCAGCATGGAATCTATGGAGGCAAAGGTGAGGACAGGCACAAAAATCTTCTCGTACCCTGAGCCTGTACGCTAGGGAAACCCTTTCGCCACATGTCTTGTCTTGTACTTGTAGATAGTACCATCTTACTTAAACCTTTTCCGAAGTACCCACTTTGATCCCACTATGTGTATTTTTTGGGACCTATCCACTAGAACCCATGTTCGGTTCTGTTCTATGGATGCGAGTTCGCTATTCACTGCCTCCTTGCACTTGGCCGCATATGGCATGTTCATAGGCGCCGTTGCGGTCACAGATTCTCTTTGAGCCAAGCATGACCAGTAGAATCCGGTCCATTCTACACTCTTAGCATCGTACTTTGACGGAGGTTTCTTCTAGTACGTACTACGCCGGAGTATTGCTGGTGCTACTTCAAGGCTTAGTGGCTTTTGTTGCTCCTACGCTGACAGTGATCCGCTGTTTGTGGAAGAGCCAACGGCCTCAGAGTTTGACTTAGAGGCCTTGGACAACTATGACTTAGTGATCGAGTCCGTCACTGTGTCAGCCTGCAGAGCCACTCTCCCTATAGCACCATCCGTCATAAACACCATCTGCCAGTTTTCTGATACCTGATCACCTGACTCGAGCAACATAACCCAAAGTCTTGATTTGAGAGCATAGACAGGATCTCTCAACTCTCCCTTACGGAACGTCTTTTCATCAAACCCGACATCTCCGCTCCTCATGAGCTTTCCAGGCGTTTGGTCCCACATCTTGCACGCCTTGTGTACGGTGTCGTATCCGACTATTACACACTTACGAGCACATGCATCTAGGTTACCTCTTCCTTTTCTTGCTTGGAGCTTTGCCCAGGCAGTACAGCCTGGGCTTTTAAATGTGAGACATCTGGATTTTTCGCTGACCAAGCCTCCTATGGCGTGTTGAGCTACTTTTTTTGCTACTTCTTACTGAGCTTTCCAAGCACGCCTACCGAAATGTAATTCACAAGGTAGCATGCAGTTATTACAGTATCAATCCAGAAACGAGGTCCGAGTTAAGCGTCGAAGAGCATTCTTTGTTTCATGCGGAGGATAGTCTTGTTCATCCATTTGGCAACGCCATTACTCTGGGGTCATAAGGTGTGGTGGTATGGTGGTTGATGCAATGTTGGATCAAGCAGTCTTTGTATGCCTCGTACTCGCCACTGTTGTCGCTGCGTAGTGCATTGACCTTCATACATGACTGGCGCTCTACCATCGCGACAAACTCTTGCAGCTTCACCTTGACCTATCCCTTTGTCTTGAGGAAGTAGATCCACATCTTGTGACTGTGGTCATTGATGAAGGTCAGGAAATGCTTGCTGCTACCGTTTGAAGGGGTGCAAATTGGTCCGGAGACATCAGAGTGAATCATGAACACGATTGCTGCCGCACGTTGTCCATTACGCTTAGAGGACTTTCTTTTGGCCTTCCCTTGGATGCATGGCTTACACACCTTCTTCCACTTTCCTCTATCCTTGGCCTTGCATCCCTCCATCCCATGAACCACATTGTGCTACTGCATAGCTTGTAGTGTGCTGTCGGCCACATGGCCAAACCACCTGTGCCACAGCTCAGCATCTGTGATAGTGGAGTTGGCCGCAGTGGTGACGACTTGAGGTGCAATATCAGTCTTCAAAGATTTGAGGTTTTCAATCACCGCATATACCTCATTTGTATTCTCAAGGGATGTGCTCTATAGCACATAGAGCCCATCAACTCTTGGGAACTGTGCGACAAGACTATCCTTGGGATAGGAGATCTTAATGTCTTCGTTATTGGTATTTACAGGCTCCTCTTCCGTGAAAACAACCGTCATGTCGTGGTCCATGATTTTGGATACTAGCAAGAGATTTCCCGCAAAAGACGGCAGGTAGAAAACGTTCTCGAACTTCAAGTCTTTTTCAAGACTGTTCACTTTGATGCCGATCTCCCTCGCCTAGTGCATGGACAAGGCTGTTATTGGGACACCTGAAGCAATGTTCAGTATCCGTTATGGAGATGAACCTATTCTTCTCCCTTGAAAAGTAGTGGTTCGTGCCAGAGTTGAGCCCGTAGGCTCTACGCTTGAGTACTGCCGCTCCCTTGATTGCCGACAAGGTCTTAGCCATGATGTTTGTCAACTCCTTACCCTTTCCTTTGCCCTTATATCTAGTACCATGATCTCCGTCTTCCTACTTGGGAGTCCAGTACTTTCGTGCCCGATGCCCAAGCTTGCCACACTTACGGCTCTTCCAAGGACACTTTGAACTCTTTCCATCATCACCATTCTCTTTTCCTCCATCACCACCACTTGCTACTTTTGTGACCAAAAGAGTAGTTGTTACCGCAAGTATCCTATTGTGCAGTATAGTCTGGTATATGAGCCCCATTACCGCTGGAACACATGGCTTTGTTGCGCACGTACTCAGAAACTGCCTCATGTAGGATCTGGAGGAGAGAGGGAGCCTTGGAGCAGGAAGCATGTGTGATTGGAAGGGCATCACTTGTGTTGAAGAATGGTTATTGAATCACTCAAAATGATGGAGTACATATAGAGCTAGAGCTCGGGAAAGTCAGCCCTCTCACAAGCCACACCACTTAGCCATGGAGACTAAGGCTCACACACAAGAGTCCATAATCTCACACAAGGGAGGAAATCAGCCTAGCAATCAGGCTGACCACTCACACACGGCCTAGAGAGCTAGAAAATACTCTCATGGCACACTCCTATTGGTCACATAACCCACAATCCCATGGAGAATCGCCATGTGTCCATGGCTAGCACACAAGGATCTCACCTCACCTAAAAAGTAAGGAAAGGTACCTTTATCCTAGTGAGCACACTCTGACAAGGCAATCCTAAGACCAAGGATTTTTTTGGATGTTTCTCCCATCAGGTCATGATCCTGGACCTCTTGCCTTTTTCTTTTCTCAGGCCAAGGCATGGAGCCATCGCCCATGGTCACCCAGATATCTGCGGTCGATGACCCTGAAAACTTTGAAAATTCATATCTCCCAATCCGACCGTTCGATCGACCCCAAACTTAGATCGTAGATATCTTCCCACCTGATCTTTCCAATGATGAAGTCAGATTGATGATCGGAGTACGTATCTGGCACTTTCTTGGAACTTGCCCTTGTGGACCTGAAACTGAGCTTTATGACTGCTTTTCGAACACCTCATACGTCAAATCCTCCTCTTTCAAACCGCCAAAGACGTTGATCAGAGGAATCCAACTTCCAGGTACCGCCATGTGGAGGACTATGGCGTACATGTTGGTGTCGATTTCTGAGTTCATTTAGGTCATTTGCTGCAGCAGTCCTTCAAACTGTAAGAGGAAGTCTGGAATTGACTCTTCCTTGCTCACCCTCCCCTTGGTCGCCGTTGCCGCCGGTTGGTGCCTACACCATCCGGTTGAGGCTAGCACACCGAGCCCGGTTCACACTTGGTATCAGAGCCACCCTTGGCTCAGGGGCACAATTATCCACGTGGCAAGCTCTCCTGGTCAGCGTAGACCAGCACGCATCTCGTCTCTTTGGCGGATTCGTGCCCAAGGACAACCACGCACTCCGGTGACAAGGCGGTAACCGGAGGACCCGTTGAGGAAGAAGTTGTACCGGACGTGAAGATGACTTAAACCGGCTCGTCCTCGTTGGCCGCGGCGTTCGACGCGCAAGGCGAAGTAACAGCAGCCGCAGCGTTGCAGAAGTTGCTCGCCGACATGCAGGCCACGATGGACCTGTTGGAGAAGCAGAACGAGTATCTTAATCAAGAGCTCGCGAAGCGTCCAGTGAAAACACCAGTGGCAGTTGCCACCGCTAACGTACCTGCGGTGGGCGTCCCGAGCCCGCCCAAGCCAGAGCCATTCGACCCATCGAAGAAGGATGGGCCAGCTCCGCACGCTTGGATACTCGGACTGGAATTGTACTTCACCGCCATCGGCGTGGATGCCTCAAGGTACGAGGCGCGCCGCGACTATGCCGTGACCCTTTTGAGAGGGGCATCGTTGGATTGGTGGGCCGATGTGATGCGGTCCAATCCACACGGCAGTGGAGCAGCAATGGTCGCCGGCATTGCGGCCGCGACCGGAATCTCAACCCCATCGGCTCCAACNAACGTACCTGCGGTGGGCGTCCCGAGCCCGCCCAAGCCAGAGCCATTCGACCCATCGAAGAAGGATGGGCCAGCTCCGCACGCTTGGATACTCGGACTGGAATTGTACTTCACCGCCATCGGCGTGGATGCCTCAAGGTACGAGGCGCGCCGCGACTATGCCGTGACCCTTTTGAGAGGGGCATCGTTGGATTGGTGGGCCGATGTGATGCGGTCGAATCCACACGGCAGTGGAGTAGCAATTGTCGCCGGCATTGCGGCCGCGACCGGAATCTCAACCCCATTGGCTCCAACGTGCAGCAGTGGTGATCCTACCCTAAAATGGCCGACCTCGTGGAAGGAGTTCACGGAGGCGTTCATCAAGCGCTTCACCGTGGGTGACGTGAGGAACAACGCGCGTGCCAAGCTGCGTCGGCTTCGCCAAACTGACGGCGTCGCCGAATACACCCGCAGGTTTCGTAGGATCGTCGCCAACTGTGGCTTCGACTCCCACGAATTGTGCTTCCACTACAGCAACGGCCTCAAGAACGATGCCCGCGCTGTGACGGTGATGCACGACCTCAACGACGACCTGTCGACAATGATCGCAGCAGCCGAACGGTACGATTCGCGCATGCAACAGGCTCATGCCAATAGCCACAACTCTTTTGGTGGTGGTTATGGCAAGCGGGCCGAGAGTGACGTCACGCCCATGGAGATCGGAGCGTTACAAAAGCGCAAGTGCTACAACTGTGGCAAGTCTGGCCACATTGCGCGTGACTGTCGGAGTCCAAGGAAGGGCGACGGCAAGGGTAAGCGGCAAGGGAAGGGGAAGCAAGCCACGAAGGAAGCAGATAAGGCAACAAAGGAGTCAGGAAACGAAGAGAGCCGGGAATAGATGGCGTTACTCCTGGCTCCTCTCAGCCCAAACCGCCAGTTGACCGCCCACCCGAACGCCTTGCGGCAATTAAGGGGGTTTCCGAGGTCAAGGCATGGGACGCGGGGTATGAGGAGGAGCAGTCCGTACTTCTCTTGGAGGCGCGAGTGAAAGGCATCAAGGTGGGGAGCCTGCTGGATTGTGGCGCGAGCCACAGTTTTGTGAGCATGGAGTGTGCTCGGAAGTGGGGCCTTGCNTAGATGGCGTTACTCCTGGCTCCTCTCAGCCCAAACCGCCAGTTGACCGCCCACCCGAACGCCTTGCGGCAATTAAGGGGGTTTCCGAGGTCAAGGCATGGGACGCGGGGTATGAGGAGGAGCAGTCCGTACTTCTCTTGGAGGCGCGAGTGAAAGGCATCAAGGTGGGGAGCCTGCTGGATTGTGGCGCGAGCCACAGTTTTGTGAGCATGGAGTGTGCTCGGAAGTGGGGCTTTGCACTCACGAGCAAGAAGCGGACCGCTAACCAAGTGGACGGCACGATTGAAGTGGGGTACCTGGCCCGTCCCCTCTCCATTCGCGTGGGGAAGCTTCGCATAACGACCGTATACCGGGTGTGCCCATTGAAGGATTACGATGTGATCCTCGGTCGTGACTTCCTCCACAAGTACAACCCCGTCATCAATTAGGAGGCGCGCACCGTCTCAGTCAAGCTCGGAGACAAGGAGTATCCCCTGCCTACGTGGTCCGAGGAAGAGGCCGCGGAGGAGGAGACTTGCGAGGAGGAAGCGCCGCAGCAGTCGGTGCCTTGCAAGGAGGAATCGTCGCCGATGATGCTGAACTTGGTGCAGCTCAAGCGCGCGATTCGAAAAAAGGAGCAAATTTTTCTGGCGTTTGTGCGAGACGTGGACAATTTCGACGAACCAGAGGACGTGGCGCCTGCTGTGGCGCATGGGGCGACTCATAAGTAGCCGGGGGTCCAAGGCAAGTTTGCCGCGGTGCCCGAGGGGCTTCGGAAGGTGTATACGGAGTTCGAGGACGTGTTCCCCGACACCCTCCCGGCGGGTCTGCCACCAAAGCGGGACGTGGACCATCGCATCGACCTCAAACCTGGAGCGCGCCCGCCTGTTCGTGCAATGTACCGCATGAGCGACGCGCAGCTGTAGGAGCTCAAGAAGCAGCTGACCAGGATGACGGAGTAGGGTTTCATCCGCTCATCCTCGTCTCCTTACGCTGCACCTGTCTTGTTTGTGCAGAAAAAGACAGGGGAGATGCGCATGTGCGTGGACTACCGGGCGTCGAACGAGTTGACCATCAAGAACCGGTACCCGCTTCCACGAGCTGAGGAGCTTTTCGATCAGCTCCGTGCGGCTCGCTTCTTCACAAAGATCGACCTCCGTTCTGGCTACCACCAGATCCGCATCGCCGTAGATGATGTGGAAAAGACGGCCTTCTGTGTTGGAAAAGGAGCCATCCGGCTCAATTTCAGGTCCACAGGAGCAAGTTCCAGGAAAGTACCAGATGCCTGCTCCGATCGCCTATCCGACTTCACCATTGGAAAGATCATGTGGCAAAATGTCTACGGTCCAAGTTTGAGGCCGATCCAACGGTCGGATTGGGAGATATGAATTTTCGAAGTTTCGGGGGTCATGGACCGTCGATGTCTGGGTGGGCATGGGTGATGGCTCCATGCCTTAGCCTGAGAAAAGAAAAAGGCAAGAGGTCCAGGGTCAAGACCTGATGGGAGAAATATCCAAAAAGGTCCTTGGTCTTAGGATTGCCTTGTCAGAGTGTGCTGACTAGGATAAAGGTACCTCTCCTTACTTTTTAGGTGAGGTGAGATCCTTGTGTGCTAGCCATGGACACATGGCGATTCTCCATGGGTTTGTGGGTTATGTGACCACTAGGAGTGTGCCATGAGAGCATTCTCTAGCTCTCTAGGTCNGGTCAGCCTGATTGCTAGGCTGATTTCCTCCCTTGTGTGAGATTATGGATTCTAGTGTGTGAGCCTTAGCCTCCATGGCTAAGTGGTGTGGCTTGTGAGAGGGCTGACTTGCCCAAGCTCTAGCTCTATATGTACTCCATCATTTTGAGTGATTCAACAACCATTCTTCAGCACAAGTGATGCCCTTCCAATCACACATGCTCGCTGCTCCAAGGCTCCCTCTCTCCTCCAGATCCAACATTTGGTATCAGAGCCAAGTTCTGCCACTTTTAGCCAGCACAGGCCGTCACTTTGAGAGTGACGGGTTGGGGTAAAACCTTCACCAAATTTGACGATCGACCACTGGATCTTCAAGTACAGAAGCCAAGCTTTCCAACGAGCCCAAAATCACGAAGATCCAACGGTCGGATTGAGAGTTATGCTCAAAACGAGGTCGGCCAGGGCTACACTCTTCTCTATGAGTAAGAGTGTCGCCTTGTGATGACCATAACTCCCTTGTTTCTTTGTCAAATTTAAAAAGTGGCACATGCGAATTGTAGTATTTTTCCTAAGCTTTCCATTGGTGCAAAAATATTTGCATTCCATCGATTCGTTTGGGAGAAACGCCGTTTACAAACTGGCTGGCCTGAGTTGGAGTAGGAGCAGAAGCATACCCTGTTTTCAAGAGGGCATATCTTTTGAAATCCCCTGTTGATGACCCTGTTTTATGGGTTGATCCGAAAGTTTTTGAGCTGAATTTTCCAGTGGTGGGCTCAGTTTTTTAAAATTCCCAGTCTGCTGGCATCTACAGTCCATTTTCTGTCAGACAGATTTCTGGCAGAAGCAGCAGCAGAAGCAGGGGTAGCGCTGCCATCCAAGGGCAGCGCTGAGCATCACCAAGGCTCAAAATGGCAGCAGCTGGCGTTGTGACAGCAGCCCAGCCTTTGGAGAGGCTGGAGGGACGCGCCAACTTCACGTTTTGGAAGATCCGTACCCGCCTCCTTTTGGAGGAGAGGGGCTTGTGGGAGGTGGTGAGCGGCGACGAGCCGGCTCCAGTTCCACAGGCAAAAGGCATCACCGCAGCGCAGGTGGTGGCGGGGAAGACGCCGCAAAAGGGTGCAGCTGATGCGGGTTCTTCTGCAGCTGTACCAGCGACGTATGAGGAGTGGAAGAAGAAGGACAGGCAGGCCTA
>SZWC01009789.1:49932-73672 GCA_023375785.1 Penium margaritaceum
TCATCTGCTCCAGCGCCTTGGTGGGACTGCGATTCTTGATGTAGACCGCAGTGCTCACAGCTTCGGCCCAGAAGTCGTAGGTCAGCCGAGCCGCGTGCAGCATGGAGCGCGCCGACTCCACAATGGTACGGTTGGCGCGTTCTGCTATGCCGTTCTGCTGCGGCGAGTACGGCGCGGTACGCTGCGCCTTGATGCCAGCTGCTACGAGGTAGTCCTGGAACTCCTTGCTTAGGTATTCTCCACCGCGATCGTTGCGCAGCGCCTTGATCTTCTTGCCAGTCTGGTTCTCCACCATGGCCTTGAACTCCTTGAACCTGTCAAAGCACTGGTCCTTGGAAGGAAGGAAGTACACAGCAGTGTAACGGCTGAAATCATCAATGAAGGTCAGGAAATACCTAGAGCCTCCAAAGCTCTGGGTCTGCATCGGTCCGCACAAGTCCGTGTGGACCAGCTCCAACACCTCCTTCGCACGCTCCCCTGCTCCAGAGAACGCCTCCCGGTGCTGCTTCCCCTCCAAACAGCCGATGCACAACTGCTGCTCAAAGTTAGAGATGGTAGGCAGGTCACGCNTTGAACCTGTCAAAGCACTGGTCCTTGGAAGGAAGGAAGTACACAGCAGTGTAACGGCTGAAATCATCAATGAAGGTCAGGAAATACCTAGAGCCTCCAAAGCTCTGGGTCTGCATCGGTCCGCACAAGTCCGTGTGGACCAGCTCCAACACCTCCTTCGCACGCTCCCCTGCTCCAGAGAACGCCTCCCGGTGCTGCTTCCCCTCCAAACAGCCGATGCACAACTGCTGCTCAAAGTTAGAGATGGTAGGCAGGTCACGCACCATCTGCTTTGCTTGAAGCTGCTGCAAGGCGCGCATGCCGATGTGGCCGTAGCGCGCATGCCAGATCTCGCCATCTGTTGCCTGCACCACTGCTGCAAGACTCTGCTCACGCGGGATCTTGGTTACCCCCAGCAGGCGGTACATGTCGCCTTCTTTCACCGACCTGGCCAACTCCTCTCCTGTTTCCTTGTCGAGGATGTAGCCATAGTCATCGTCAAAGACGACTCACAGTCCTGTGCTGGTGAGAGAGGACACTGAGAGAAGATTGAACGCAGCATTAGGTACGTACAGCACGCCATGGAACACTCCCACTTCAATGCCACGCGGGGTCTCCAACCACATCTCCACAATCCCAATCCCTTCAGCATACACCACCCGATCATCACCCAAAGCGATAGGACGGGGAGGGATGGACAGCAACTGCGTAAACCACTCCTTGTGGTGCGTCAGACTCTTGGTACACCCAGAGTCTTTGTACCACGCCAGATCCACCTTCTCCTTCTGTGACATGTCAGACTTCGCCATGAAGAGGCGGTTGCGCACCTCCTTGGCCACGTTCATGTTGCCAAAATGGCGCATGCCGGTCTGGTTCTGCTACTGCTGCTGCTGGTGCTGCTGACGTTGCTGTGACTGCTGCTGCTCTTGTTGTGGAGATTGCTGCTTTTGCTGCTGCTGCTGCTGCTCCTTCTGGTCCCTCTTGAACTTGAAACACTCTTTCTTGTAGTGCCCCTCTTTCTGGCAATAATGCCACTTGCCCTTCTTTTTGCCTCTCTGTTGCCCGGACTGCTACTGCTGCTGGTTGCGTGAGCCCATTGCCATGAAAGCTGCTTCAGTGCTGCTGTTGCCTCCATTGCGTTTTGCGGCATTTCGACGAAGTTCCACCTGCACCAGGTGTGTGCAGATGAAGTCGAGGTCGAGAGTTGGCTGGCACTCCAGCGTCTCTCGCACCGTGTCGTAGCTGGTTGGGAGTCCCCTCAGCAAGAGGAGGATGAAGCGCGTCTCTTCCATAGGGTTGCCGGCCGCTCTCAGCTGCTTCGCCAGCTCCTTTGCCCTGTCCAGGTATGCCTCCATCCCTTCACCACCCTGCATTTTCAGCGCCATCATCTTTTCCTCCAAAAACATGAGGAATGCAGGATCCTTGCTCTCATACTTCTTGCACAACGTGTCCCACCCCTCCTTTGCAGTAGCCTTGTCACTCACGTACTGAAGATGCGGGTTGGAGATGGTGTTGACAAGCAACCTGTAGGCCTGCCTGTCCTTCTTCTTCCACTCCTCATACGCCGCCGCTGCAGTTGTAGATGAACTTGCATCTGCTGCACCTTTCTGCGGCGTCTTCCCCGCCACCACCTGCGCTGCGGTGATGCCTTTTGCCTGTGGAGGCGGAGCGCGCTCGTCGCCGCTCACCACCTCCCACAAGCCCNAGGGTTGCCGGCCGCTCTCAGCTGCTTCGCCAGCTCCTTTGCCCTGTCCAGGTACGCCTCCATCCCTTCACCACCCTGCATTTTCAGCGCCATCATCTTTTCCTCCAAAAGCATGAGGAATGCAGGATCCTTGCTCTCATACTTCTTGCACAACGTGTCCCACCCCTCCTTTGCAGTAGCCTTGTCACTCACGTACTGAAGATGCGGGTTGGAGATGGTGTTGACAAGCAACCTGTAGGCCTGCCTGTCCTTCTTCTTCCACTCCTCATACGCCGCCGCTGCAGTTGTAGATGAACTTGCATCTGCTGCACCTTTCTGCGGCGTCTTCCCCGCCACCACCTGCGCTGCGGTGATGCCTTTTGCCTGTGGAGGCGGAGCGCGCTCGTCGCCGCTCACCACCTCCCACAAGCCCCTCTCCTCCAAAAGGAGGCGGGTACGGATCTTCCAAAACGTGAAGTTGGCGCGTCCTTCCAGCCTCTCCACGGGCTGGGCTGCTGTTACCGCGCCTGCTGCTGCCATTTTGAGCTTTGGTGATGCTCAACGCTGCCCTTGGGTGACGGCGCTACCCCTGCTTCTGCTGCTGCTTCTGCCAGAAATCTGTCTGACAGAAAATGCACTGTAGATGCCAGCAGACTGGGAATTTGGAAAAACGGAGCCCACCACTGGAAAATTCAGCTCAAAAAATTTCAGATCGACCCATAAAACAGGGTCATCAACTGGGGATTTTGAAAGATATGCTCTCTTGAAAACAGGGTATGCTTCTGCTCCTACTCCAACTCAGACCAGCCAACTTGTAAACGGTGTGTCTCCCAAACGAATCGATGGAATGCAAATATGTTTGCACCAATAGAAAGCTTAGGAAAAATACTACAATTCGCATGTGCCAATTCTTAATTTTGACAAAGAAATGAGAGAGTTATGGTCATCACAAGGCGACAGTCTTACTCATAGAGAAGAGTGCAGCCCTGGCCGACCTCGTTTTGAGCATAACTCTCAATCCGACTGTTGGATCTTCGCAATCTTGGGCTCGTTGGAAAGCTTGTCTTGTGAACTTGAAGATCCACTGGTCGATTGTCAAATTTGGTCAAGGTTTGACCCTAACCCGTCACTCTCAAAGTGACGGCCTGTGCTGGCTGAATCTGGCAGAATCTGGCTCTGATACCAAATGTTGGATCTGGAGGAGAGAGGGAGTCTTGGAGCAGCGAGCATGTGGGACTGAAAGGACATCACTTGTGCTGAAGAATGGTTGTTNTGGCACACTCCTAGTGGTCACATAACCCACAAACCCATGGAGAATCGCCATGTGTCCATGGCTAGCACACAAGGATCTCACCTCACCTAAAAAGTAAGGAGAGGTACCTTTATCCTAGTCAGCACACTCTGACAAGGCAATCCTAAGACCAAGGACCTTTTTGGATATTTCTCCCATCAGGTCTTGACCCTGAACCTCTTGCCTTTTTCTTTTCTCAGGCTAAGGCATGGAGACATCGCCCATGGCCACCCAGACATCGACGGTCCATGACCCCCGAAACTTCGAAAATTAATATCTCCCAATCCGACTGTTGGATCGGCCTGAAACTTGGACCGTAGATAATTTGCCACCTGATCTTTGCAATGGTGAAGACGGATCGACGATCGGAGCAGGCATCTGGATGTTTCTTGGAACTTTCTCCTGTGGACCTGAAATTGAGCCGGATGGCTCCTTTCCCAACACACATGTCCAGAGATGGACTTGCGGTCCTCAGGATTTGAAGCCCAATCTACGTGTGTGTAGCCGATGATGCTGTTGTCATTGTCGTTGTAGGTGATGCCGATGATGGTTCCAGCAAGGTAGCGAAAGATCCGGTTCACTGCCTTCTGGTTCTCCGGTCCGGGATTAGCCATGTGCTGGCTCACAACGCTCACAGCCTGTGCGAGGTCCGGCCTGGTTGCAACCATCAAGTACATGAGACTGCCGACGGCGCTCTGGTACTTCTGCCGCTCAGCTGCATTTGCTTCACCATTCAAGCTCACGAGGTACTGCCGCGTCTCTAGCGGCGTGCCGATGGGTTTTGCCTCTGTCATGCCAGAACGCTGCAAAACATCCTTAATGTAGTGGCTCTGCTGCTGCGAGAGAGAGCATGACTTGCGGTCACGCGTGATCTGGAAGTATGATACCTCCCCGAGATTAGACATCTAGAAGCGCTCCTGCATAGCTTCCTTGAACTCCTGCAGTGCAGACATGCTGTTGGAAAGGAGGAGCATGTCATCCACATAGACAATGATGATGAGGATCTCATGCTCATGCTGCCAGCGATACACGCTGTAGTCACAATCGCTGCGCTCAAACCCCATGCACTCCAACCCTGCATCCAACTTTTGGTTCCAAGCTCGCGACGTTTGCTTCAGGCCGTATAGCGACTTCTGCAACTTGTAGACCAGGTGCTCCTGGCCATCCGGCTGCTCCATGTAGATCTCCTCCTCCAAGTCACCATTCAAGAATGTCGTCTTGACATCCATGTGGTGAACCTCGAAGTCCTCAGCTGTTGCATAAGAGAGGAGCGTGCGCACAAAGGCAAACATTGCAACAGGGGCAAAAGTTTCTGTGTAGTCGATGCCCTCCTGCTGCGAGTAGCCCTTGGCGACCAGCCTCGCCTTGTACTTTTCCAGGTTACCATCTGCTCCCCGCTTCTTCTTGAATACCCACTTCCACTTGATCACCTTACGTCCAGGTGGATGCTCAGTCAGCTCCCACGTGCCGCTGTCCAGCTGCGACAATATCTCCTGCTGCACGGCTTGCGCCCAATCTGCTGCATCCGGTATAGCCATGGCCTCCTTGTACGATGTTGGCTCATCTGAATCTGCTGCAACTGCGACGTTCATCTGTTCTGGTTTCTGCAGCATCCAGAAATGGCCGCGCTCACCAGGCTTGTAACGCATCCTAAGAGGGTTCCTGCGACCTGGTGCTGGAGCGTTAGCGGGCGGATGGCGCGGTGCTGCTGGCACAACTGCTGCTGCTGGTGGTGCTACATCTCCCTCCTCTGCTTTTGCCAATGAGGCTGCTGTATCTGCAACATCAGACATGGGAGTGTAGAGTGATTCTTCCACTGTCACAGTAGAGGAAGGATCGGGAGAAACTGGGTCAGGAAGAATTTCGACTCCCACTGTCTCGTCAGCTACTGGTTCTGCTGCCTCTTCACACACGATGTTGGTGCCGATGACGTTACTCTCGTTGAAGACGACATCCCTGGAGATGATGATGTGGCCTGTATCCCTCTCGTAGAGGCGATACGCCTTGCTTGCCACATCGTAGTCAATCATCAGCATCTGTGCACTCTTCGAATTCCTCTTTTGCTGCTCTCCTCTAAGGGAGAGGGGCTTGTGGGAGGTGGTGAGCGGCGACGAGCCGGCTCCAGTTCCACAGGCAAAAGGCATCACCGCACCGTAGGTGGTGGCGGGGAAGACGCCGCAAAAGGGTGGAGTTTGTGCGGGTTCTTCTGCAGCTGTACCAGCGACGTACGAAGAGTGGAAGAAGAAGGAAAAGAAGGCCTACAGGTTGCTTGTTAACACCATCTCCAACCCGCATCTTCAGTATGTGAGTGACAAGGCTACTGCAAAGGAGGGGTGGGACACGTTGTGCAAGAAGTATGAGAGCAAGGATCCTGCATTCCTCATGCTTTTGGAGGAAAAGATGATGACGCTGAAAATGCAGGGTGGTGAAGGGATGGAGGCGTATCTGGACAGGGCAAAGGAGCTGGCGAAGCAGCTGAGAGCGACCGGCAACCCTGTGGAAGAGACGCGCTTCATCCTCCTCTTGCTGAGGGGACTCCTAACCAGCTACGACACGGTACGAGAGACGCTGGAATGCCAGCCAACTCTCGACCTCGACTTCATCTGCACACACCTGGTGCAGGTGGAATTACGTCGCAATGCAGCAAAGCACAATGGCGACAGCAGCAGTGAAGCAGCTTTCATGGCCATGGGCTCACGCAACCAGCAACAGCAGCAGTCCGGGCAGCAGAGAGGCAAGAAGAAGGGCAAGTGCCACTATTGCCAGAAAGAGGGGCACTACAAGAAAGAGTGCTTCAAGTTCAAGAGGGACCAGAACGAGTAGCAACAGCAGCAGCAGCAAAAGCAGAAATCTCCACAGCAACAGCAGCAGCAGTCACAGCAATGCCAGCAGCAGCAGCAGCAGCAGAACCAGACTGGCGTGCGCCATTTTCGCAACATGAACGTTGCCAAGGAGGTGCGCGACCGCCTCTTCATGGCGAAGTCTGACATGTCGTAGAAGGAAAAGGCGGATCTGGCGTGGTACAAGGACTCGGGATGTACCAAGAGTCTGACGCACTACAAGGAGTGGTTCACGCAGCTGCTCTCCATTCCCCCCCGTCCAATTGCTTTGGATGATGATCAGGTGGTGTATGCTGAGGGGATTGGGATTGTGGAGATGTGGTTGGAGACCCCGCGTGGCATTGAAGTGGGAGTTTTCCATGGCGTGCTCTATGTGCCTGATGCTGCGGTCAACCTTCTCTTAGTATCCTCTCTCACCAACACAGGACTGCGCGTTGTCTTTGATGATGACTATGGCTACATCCTCAATAAGGAAACAAGAGAGGAGTTGGCCAAGTCGGTGAAGGAGGGCGACATGTACCGCCTGCTGGGGGCGACCAAGATCTCGCGTGAGCAGAGTCTTGCAGCAGTGGTGCAGGCCACAGATGATGAGATCTGGCATGCGCACTACGGCCACATCGGCATGCGCGCTTTGCAGTAGCTTCAAGCAAAGCAGATGGTACGTGACCTGCCTACCATCTCTAAATTTGAGCAGCAGTTATGTATGGGCTGTTTGGAGGGGAAGCAGCATCGCGAGGCGTTCTCTGGAGCAGGGGAGCGTGCAAAAGAGGTATTGGAGCTGGTCCACACGGACTTGTGCGGACCGATGCAGACCCAGAGCTTTGGAGGCTCTAGGTAGTTTCTCACCGTCATTGATGATTTCAGCCGTTATACTGCTGTGTACTTCCTTTCCTCCAAGGACCAGTGCTTTGACAGGTTCAAGGAGTTCAAGGCCATGGTGGAGTACCAATCTGGCAAGACTATCAAGGCGTTGCGCAGCAACCGCGGTGGAGAGTACCTGAGCAAGGAATTCCAGGACTACCTCGCAACAGCTGGCATTAAGGCGCAGCGTACCGCGCCGAACTCGCCGCAACAGAACGGTGTAGTAGAATGCTCCAACCGTACCATAGTGGAGTCGGCGCGCTCCATGCTGCACGCGGCCCGGCTGACCTACGACTTCTGGGGTAAATCCGTGAGCACTGCGGTCTACATCAAGAACCGTAGTCCAACCAAGGCCCTGGAGTAGATGACGCCGTACGAGGCGTGGTTCGGCATGAAGCCGAGCTTGGGTCATCTTCGCGCGTTTGGCAGCTTGGCGCACATGCACGTGCCAAAGGAGAAGCGGTAAAAGTGGGATGCGAAGAGTGCACAGATGCTGATGATTGGCTACGACGTGGCAAGCAAGGCGTATTGCCTCTACCAGAGGGATACAGGCCACGTCATCATCTCCAGGGATGTTGTCTTCAACGAGAGTAACGTCATCGGCACCAACATCGTGTGTGAAGAGGCAGCAGAACCAGTAGTTGACGAGACAGTGGGAGTAGAAATTCTTCCTGACCCAGTTTCTCCCGATCCTTCCTCTACTATGACAGTGGGAGAATCACTCTACTCTCCCATGTCTGATGTTGCAGATAAAGCAGCCTCATCGGCAGAAGGAGAGGAGGGAGATGTAACACAACCAGCAGCACTGCGCCAGCCGCCCGCTAACGCTCCAGCACTAGGTCGTAGGTACCCTCTTAGGGTGCGTTACAAGCCTGGTAAGCGCGGCCATTTCTGGATGCTGCAGAAACCAGAACAGATGAACGTCGCAGTTGCAGCAGATTCAGATGAGCCAACATCATATAAGGAGGCCATGGCTGCACCGGATGCAGCAGATTGGGCGCAAGTCGTGTAGCAGGAGATACAGTCGCAGCTGGACAACGGCACGTGGGAGCTGACTGAGCGTCCACCAGGACGTAAGGTGATGAAGTGCAAGTGGGTGTTCAAGAAGAAGCGGGGAGCAGATGGTAACCTGGAAATGTACAAGGCGAGGCTGGTCGCCAAGGGCTACTCGCAGCAGGAGGGCATCGACTACACAGAAACTTTTGCCCCTGTTGCAAAGTTTGCCTCTGTGCGCACGCTCCTCTCTTATGCAGCAGCTGAGGACTTCGAGGTTCACCACATGGATGACAAGACGGCATTCTTGAATGGTGAATTGGAGGAGGAGATCTACAGGGAGCAGCCGAAGGGGTTCGTCTTGGATGGCCAGGTGCACCTGGTCTGCAAGCTGCAGAAGTCGCTGTACGGCCTGAAGCAAGCGTCGCGAGCTTGGAACCAAAAGTTGGATGCAGCGTTGCAGTGCTTGGGGTTTGAGCGCAGCGAGTGTGACTATAGCGTGTATCGCTGGCAGCATGAGCATGAGATCCTCATCATCATTGTCTATGTGGATGACATGCTCCTCCTTTCCAACAGCATGTCTGCACTGCAGGAGTTCAAGGAAGCCATGCGGGAGCGCTTCCAGATGTCTGATCTCGGGGAGGCATCATACTTCCTCGGTATCCAGATCACGCGTGACCGCAAGTCACGCTCTCTCTCGCTGCAGGAGAGCCGCTACATTAAGGATGTTTTGCAGCGGTTTGGCATGGCAGAGGTAAAATCCATCGGCACGCCGCAGGAGACCCGGCAGTACCTTGTGGGCTTCAATGGAGAAGCAAATGCAACTGAGCGGCAGAAGTACCAGAGCGCCGTCGGCAGTCTCATGTACCTGATGGTGGCAACCAGGCCGGACCTCGCACAGGCTGTGAGCGCTGTGAGGTAGCACATGGCTAATCCCGGACTGGAGCACCAGAAGGCAGTGAAGCGGATCTTCCGCTACCTTGCTGGAACCATCAACATCGGCATCACCTATAACGACAATGACAACAGCATCATCGGCTACACAGACGCAGATTGGGCTTCAAACCCTGAGGACCGCAAGTCCATCTCCTGACATGTGTTCCTCGTGAATGGTGGAGCCATCAGCTGGTGCAGCAAGCGGCAGGTGGTCGTGGCGACCTCGAGCACAGAAGCTGAGTACGTATCTCTCAACTTTGGAGCCAAGGAAGCAGTTTGGCTCCAACGTCTCATGGCAGAGATGAGTGGGAGTGCGGCAGTTCCAGTTCCTGTGCGCGTCAACAACCAGAGCGCAATCGCACTCGCCAAGAATCCAGAGTACCATGCACGCACCAAGCACATTGATATCGCATATCATTTCATCAGGCACATGGTGCAGGAGGGTGCTATAAAGCTGGAGTTTATTCAACCAGCAAGTAGGTCGCTGCTTTCTGCACCAAGCCAGTGACCCGTGAGAAGCAGCAGTTCTGGATGAAGGCATGTGGACTCAGCCCACTCTGACTGCGGCAAAGTGGGAGATTGTTGGGAAAGGAGCCATCTGGCTCAGTTTCAGGTCCACAGGAGCAAGTTCCAGGAAAGTACCAGACGACTGCTCCGATCGCCAATTCGACTTTACCACTGGAAAGATCAGGTGGCAAAATATCTACGGTCCAAGTTTGAGGCCGATCCAATGGTCGGACTGGGAGATATGAATTTTCGAAGTTTCGGGGGTCATGGACCGTCGATGTCTGGGTGGGCATGGGTGATGGCTCCATGCCTTAGCCTGAGAAAAGAAAAAGGCAAGAGGTCCAGGGTCAAGACCTCATGGGAGAAATATTCAAAAAGGTCCTTGGTCTTAGGATTGCCTTGTGAGAGTGTGCTGACTAGGATAAAGGTACCTCTCCTTACTTTTTAGGTGAGGTGAGATCCTTGTGTGCTAGCCATGGACACATGGCGATTCTCCATGGGTTTGTGGGTTATGTGACTACTAGGAGTGTGCCATGAGAGCATTCTCTAGCTCTCTAGGTCGTGTGTGAGTGGTCAGCCTGATTGCTAGGCTGATTNCATGGGTGATGGCTCCATGCCTTAGCCTGAGAAAAGAAAAAGGCAAGAGGTCCAGGGTCAAGACCTGATGGGAGAAATATCCAAAAAGGTCCTTGGTCTTAGGATTGCCTTGTCAGAGTGTGCTGACTAGGATAAAGGTACCTCTCCTTACTTTTTAGGTGAGGTGAGATCCTTGTGTGCTAGCCATGGACACATGGCGATTCTCCATGGGTTTGTGGGTTATGTGACTACTAGGAGTGTGCCATGAGAGCATTCTCTAGCTCTCTAGGTCGTGTGTGAGTGGTCAGCCTGATTGCTGGGCTGATTTCCTCCCTTGTGTAAGATTATGGACTCTAGTGTGTGAGCCTTAGCCTCCATGGCTAAGTGGTGTGGCTTGTGAGAGGGCTGAATGCCCAAGCTCTAGCTCTATATATACTCCATCATTTTGAGTGATTGAATAACCATTCTTCAGCACAAGTGATACCCTTCCAATCACACATGCTCGCTGCTCCAAGGCTCCCTCTCTCCTCAAGTTCCAACATCTTTTTGGCAATAGAGGTACTTGCCTTTCTTCTTGCCTCTTTGCTGCCCAGACTGCTGCTGCTGCTGGTTCCGTGAGCCCATGGCCATACAAGCTGCTTCACTACTACTGCTGCTGCTATTACGCTTTGCTGCATTACGACGCAATTCCACCTGCACCAGGAACGTGCAGATGAAGTCAAGGTTGAGAGTCGGCTGGCACTCAACGTCTCTTGCACTATATCGTAGCTCGTAGGGAGTCCCCTTTGCAAGAGGAGGAGGAAGCGCGTGTCTTCCACAGGGTTGCCGGCCGCTTTCAACTGCTTCGCTAGCTCCTTTGCCCTGTCCAAGTACGCCTCCATCCTTTCAGCTCCGTGCATTTTCAACGCCATCATCTTCTGCTCCAAAAGCATGAGGAATGCAGGATCCTTCCTCTCATACTTGTTGCATAACATGTCCCACCCCTCCTTTGCAGTAAACCTTTTAACTCATGTACTAAAGATGCGGATTGGATATGGTGTTCAAACGCAGCCTGAAGGCCTGCCTATCCTTTTTCTTCCACTCATATGCCGCTGCTGCAGTTGTAGATGAACTTGCATCTGCTAGACCTTTCTGTGGCGTCTTTGCCGCCACCACCTCTGCTGCGGTGATGCCTTTTTCTTGTGGAGGCGGAGCGCGTTCGTCGCCGCTCACCACCTCCCACAAGCCCCTCTTTTCCAAAAGGAGGCGGGTACGGATCTTCCAAAATGTGAAGTTGGCGCGTCCTTCTTGTCACTCCGCACTTGGCCACGGTCTAGAGTAAACGGCGCCGACAGGCAAACCGCCGACTGTCCTTGGTATTTAAACCAAGGTAGAGATCACCCATGGAGTGGTATTTCCACACTGAAAGGTTCACTTAGCTTGTCCCATCCGTGGCCAGAGAGTGTTCCAAACTCTCACCCAACTGGAAATGCTACACACCAAAGTGTGCACTTGCTCTTGTTCTTTACACTATTTCTTGGTGGCCAACAAGGGATTAGTTTTCTCCCAAGTCTCAAGAGTAAGAGATGATGATACAATCACATGCAAATGACAGGCCTTATATAGTCTCTGGTCAGTGCTCCTAGTGGCTACTTGGAGGGACCTCCCCCCAAGGCTACCCTAGACAGTGTCATCAGTTTTGATGACATGGCACCCTCTGTGACCGCCAAGTGGCACTTGATCCACCTTGGACCTTAGAGGCTTCTAAGAAGCTTCCTTGGCCCTTTTCAGTCACAAACAAAATTTGGTCCTGGGAGGATTCGACCCCGGACCTCTCGCTTGCGAGACGACACCTTCATCCACTAGGCTATAGGAAGTTGTCATAAGGAGCATGCACCAGGTACACTACCAAGAGTAGACCAATGGGACTTACTCCACAAAGATGAGTAGTGCATGCCTTGTCTCTCTTAGCCTCTCTTCCATGTCGCTGGGGGATTTCCGCTACAAGCGCAGTGCATACCCAGTCTAAATCTTCCGCTGATTGGACCAAGGGCATACACAGAACATAACAAACTCTCCCTTGCACCTTCGTCCATCTGCGGCTAGATTCCTGCTGCGGCCATGGGCCCAGCGATGTGGGCCACATGAGAAGTGGGCCGCCCGTTCAGTCCTCATCTGCTGTGCTCACCATCCCAATGCCCCGTGCCCCTGCCATGTGCGGGTCACTGTCCAGCGGCTTCGTCAGGAAGTCCGCAAGCATCTGCTTGGTCGCGATGTACTGCAAATTCACGACTCCCTTGGCGACAAGTTCGCGCGTGTAGTGATAGCGGATGTCGATGTGTTTGGTCCGCCTGGAGAGAGTGTCCTTGAGCGCGATGTCCATCGCGCTCTGGTTGTTGACGTGGACGACCGTGGCCTCCTTTTGTGGTGCGTGCATCTCAGCGAGCAAGCTGCGTATCCACTGCGTCTCTTTGCACACCTCAGACAGCGCCACGTACTCAGCTTCTCCGGTTGAGATGGAGACACAGTCTTGCTTGCGGCTGGTCCACGACACAGCGCCACCGTTCACAAGGCACACAAAGCCCGAGGTGGACTTCCTATCATCCATGTTGCCTCCAAAATCTGCGTCGGTGTAGTACTTGAGGCGCAAAGGGTCTGTTCCTTGAAGCCCGCCGTACTACAGCCCCATGTGCCGTGTCTTGTTGAGATAGCGCAAAATGCACTTCACGGCCTGCCAGTGGAGTGGCCCAGGGTTGGCCACGAACCGACTGACTAGCCCCACAGCAAAGGAGATGTCCGGCCGCGTGCCAACCATGGCATACATGCTCTCTACGAGAATCCCTTTGCGATGATCCTTGCCTTGTACTTGTCGATGCTGTTGTCTTGCTTGCGTTTGATGCGTAAGACCCACTTCACGCCCACAACGTGTGCGTTTGGTGGTCTGTCCACCAGCTCCCACGTTCCGTTCTCTTTGATGGAGGCGAGCTCGCTCTCCATCGCCTCCTTCCACTTAGCGGCGTCCGGCTGCGAGAGAGCCTCGGCGATGGTAGCTGGCTCTCCCTGCGCAAGGCACGACCAGCTCAGGCCAGTCCACTCGGCCTTCCCTCCGTCGTACTGCTTTGTAGGCTTTGCTTGGCGCTCACTGCTCCGCAGTGGTGCTGGTGCTGGCTGATTGTGCTGCTGCNGACGATCCTTGCCTTGTACTTGTCGATGCTGTTGTCTTGCTTGCGTTTGATGCGTAAGACCCACTTCACGCCCACCACGTGTGCGTTTGGTGGTCTGTCCACCAGCTCCCACGTTCCGTTCTCTTTGATGGAGGCGAGCTCGCTCTCCATCGCCTCCTTCCACTTAGCGGCGTCCGGCTGCGAGAGAGCCTCGGCGATGGTAGCTGGCTCTCCCTGCGCAAGGCACGACCAGCTCAGGCCAGTCCACTCGGCCTTCCCTCCGTCGTACTGCTTTGTAGGCTTTGCTTGGCGCTCACTGCTCCGCAGTGGTGCTGGTGCTGGCTGATTGTGCTGCTGCTGCTGCTGTGCTTCCCCAGGAGGGGTCGCTGGGAGGGAAGAGCCACTGGCCTCCGACGAGGCCTCGGATGTCTCCGACGCGGTGTCAGATGTCAACTCCGCTTCAGCCTGACCGGACGCTCTCCCTGAATTGGTAGCCTCGCTGTCTACGGCCACTGGCGTCCCACGCCAGTTAGGCGAGGGCGTCTCACCCGCCTCCAGCAGCACGATCCACTCTCCCTGTTTTGGAGAGTTCTCTGGGTCCAGCAGTTCTTCCTTGCCGTGTGACTCTTCCTGGAAGGTCACATCTCCGGAGGTGATGACTCTCCCTACTGCCTGGTCCCACAGCCTGTACGCCTTGTGCGCGGCCTCGTAGCCGATCATCACGCACTTGCGCGCACGTGCATCCAATTTCCTCGCTCCTTGCCCGTCCTGGACTTTGGCCCAAGCCGTGCAGCCAAATGCCTTTAGGTGGGAGGCATCTGGCTTCTTTCCCGACCACGCCTCATGCGGCGTCATGCATTATGCACTTTGCTCCTTTTCTGTCCCCTTGGTGCGCAATGCTGCAGTACGCATGAGGTTGATGAGGTAGCATGTAGTGCGCGCTGCTTCCGCCCAGAAGCGAGAGGGGAGCTTTGAGTCAAACAACATTGTTCGCGTCATGGCCAGGATGGTCTGGTTCATGCGCTCAGCCACGCCGTTGCTTTGCGGTGTGTAGGGGGTAGTAGGTTGGAGGACAATGCCGTGTGCCCGAGGCCACGGCTTGCACCCCTCGTACTCTCCGCCGTTGTCGCTCCGTAGGGCCTTGACCTTCCGTCCGGTTTGTCGCTCCACCATGGCGACAAACTCTTGCAGGCGCTCCAGCACCTCTCCCTTGGTTTTGAGGAAGTACACCCACATCTTCCGAGAGTAATCATCGATGAAGGTGAGGAGGTACTTGGAGCCGCCGTTGGACGTGGTGCGCATGGGACCACACACGTCGCTGTGGACGAGGTCGAGTATGCCCTCTGCTCTGCGACCGTTTTTGGAGAAGTGTTTTTGCTTTGTCTTGCCTTGCAGGCAAGCCTCACACCCAGCGTTGCATCCACTCTTCAGCTCACACCCCTCCAGCCCGCATACAAGCTTCTGCTCCTGCATGACCTGCAGGGTGCTGTCGGCCACGTGCCCAAGGCGTCTGTGCCACAGCTTCGTAGTTGCTGCTCCCGCGTCTTTAGCCGCCACAACAAGCGGCATGGATGGTGTCTTGGCGTTCAGCGATGGTGCAGCTTCCGCTCCAGCCTCTGCCGCCCCAGCGTGCCCTTCCACGCTCTTTGTCTGCAGAACGTAGAGCCCATCCGTTCGTGGCACCTTGGCGACAAGGTCTGACGCAGCGTAGGTAATCGTCACGTCCTCGTTCTTGAGGATGACGGCTTCCTTCTCTGTGAACACCACTGTCATCGCGTGATCCGTAATCCGCGAGACAAAGAGGAGGTTCGCGGCAAAAGTTGGCATGTAGACGACGTTCTGCAGCCGCAACTCCTTGTCGGCTCCGTTGAGCCGCGTGTGCACGACCTTCTCTCCCTCACCAACCACGTACTCGATGCCGCCGTTGGCGCACCGGATCTTGGCCGTGGATGGTGTGAGGAACGAGAAGCGACATGCCTCGCGAGAGGTGTGGTAGTCCGTGCCACTGTCGAGCCCGAAGGCTCCCGGCCGCAGCAGCGCAGAGCCCTTGGGAGCCCTGCTCTCGGCCATCATGCTCATGGACGTCGAGTCCACCTTCTTACTCACGTTGCTGCTCCCACCACCGCCTCCTTCCTTCTTTGATGCGCGACACTCCCGTGCCTTATGCCCGGCCTTGCCACAATTGTGGCACTTGCCCTTCTTCTTGCCGCTCTTCATGCCGCCACTACCTCTGCTGTTGCCATGAGAGGAGGTGCCTCCCGAGCCACTCGCATATGCGGCGTTGTTGATGACACCATTGTTGTGCCGCATGGCCTCGTTCCGGACAAACTCGGAGACACGAGGGTACGTGAACTCCGACTCCTTCCAACCACCCAAGGTGGTGATCATGGGGCTCCAGCTTGGCGGCAAGGCCATGAAGAGAATCATGGCCTGCATCTGTTGGTCGAGCTGCCAGGACATGGCGCGGGCTTCTTGAAGCAGTCCTTCGAACTGCTGGAGGAAGTCCGAGATGGACTCCCCCTCGCCCACCCGCAGCCCGATGAGGCGCTGTAGAATGAAGAGTCGATTGCTGAGGGAAGTTGACTGGTACACGTTCGTCAGCTTGGCGTAAGCCTCAGCTGCCGTTGTGTACCCCTCGATGTGGGAGATTAGGGAGGAGCTTATGGACGTGACGAGGAGTGCGAAAACGATGTCATTTTGCTCTTGCCACCCTGCATATTCCATGCTTGCCTCGTCGTCCGGTGCTACCTCCGTCCCTTTCAGCATGTTGAGGTACCCGCACACGCGCATCACCACCTCAAACTGCCATTTCCACGTGCCGAAGGCTTTGCCATCGAAGCATGCGATGGCGTTGGCCGCACCCAACTCGGCGGGCCGTGAGGTGACAGGAACGATCTCTTGACCCCCCGGCATGATTGCGGTGTGGTCAAGGATGCTCACTTAGTCTCTGCTATTCTGCTTTGTTGAGGCCGATGTAGGCTTATCAGGCTGATGACTGCTACAGTCTTAGCTATTGTGGAGGAAGTGCTCCCACAGACACGGGGTCATACCCACAAGGGCAAAGCGTAACTCGTTTAGGACTCGAGGGTCATACCAACAATGGTAGAGCGTATCCTCGTTCCTTGTCCGTGGAGAGCAAAAGTGGACCACGGGTCCAACCCGCGTCTGGTCTCTCACAATGCGTACCTTGGTCCAAGTGGACCGACGATGAAGCAGATGGAGCAGTGGTGTCTTGTCTGCTGCGGAGGTACCTGTCACGTGAACTGAGCGGTGGTACAAAGAACTAAGTTTCCCGATGAGTGTGGGCCCATAACCCTTTCTCACTCCGCACTTGGCTACGGTCTAGAGTAAACAGCGCCGACAGGCAAACCGTCGACCGCCCTTGGTATTTCAACCAAGGTTGAGATCACCCACGGAGTGGTGTTTCCACACTAAAAGGTTCACTTAGCTTGTCCCAACCGTGGCCGGAGAGTGTTCCAAACTCTCACCCAACTGGCAATGCTACACACCAAAGTGTGCACTTGCACTTGTTCTTTACACTCTTTCTTGGTGGCCAACAAGGGATTAGTTTTCTCCCAAGTCTCAAGAGTAAGAGATGATGATACAATCACATGCAAATGACAGGCCTTATATAGTCTCTGGTCAGTGCTCCTTGGAGGGACCTCCCCGCAACACTACCCTAAACAGTGTCTTCAATTTTGATGACATGACACCCTCTGTGACTGCCAAGTGGCGCTTGATCCACTTTGGACCTTAGAGGCTTCTAGGAAGCTTCCTTGGCCCTTTTTAGTCACAAACAAAATTTGGTTCTGGGAGGATTCGACCCCGGACCTCTCACTTGTGAGACAGCACCTTCACCCACTAGGCTATAGGAAGTTGTCCTAAGGAGCATGCACCAGGTACACTACCAAGAGTAGACCAAGGGGACTTACTCCACAAAGATGAGTAGTGCATGCCTTGTCTCTCTTAGCCTCTTTTGCATGTCGCTGGAGGACTTGCGCTACAAGCGCAGTGCATACCCAGTCTAAATCTTCCGCTGATTGGACCAGGGGCATACATTGAACATAACACTTCCAGCCTCTCCAAGGGCTGGGCTGCTGTTACCACGCCTGCTGCTGCCATTTTGAGCCTTGGTGATGCCTAGCGCTGCCCTAGAGTGGAGCCGCTACTCCTGTTTCTACTGCTGTTTCAGCCAGAAATCTGTCTAACAGAAAAAGGACGGTAGAGGCAAGCATACTAAGAATTTTGAATAACTCAGGCCACCATTAGAAAATTCAGCTCAAAAGCTTTCAGATAAACCCATAAAACAGGATCATCAATAAGGGATTTCCAGAGATATGCCCTTTTGAAAACAGGGTATGCATCAGCTCCTACTTCAGCTCACACTAGCCAGCTTGTAAACAGCGTTTCTCCAAAACGTACCAATGGAATGCAAATTCTTTTGCACCAATAGAAAGCTGAGGGAAAATACTTCAATTCGTATATGCTACTTTTTAAACTTGACAAAGAAACGAGAGAGTTATGGTTATCTGAACGCGACACTTTTACTCAGAGAGAAGAGTGTAGCTGACCTCGTTTTGAGCATTACTCTCAATTCGAGCATTGGATCTTTGCAATCTTAGGCTCGTTAGAAAGCTTGTCTCTTGAACACGACGGCCTGTCACTCTCAAAGTGACAGCTTGTGCTGGCTGAAAGTGGCAAAACTTGGCTCTGATACCAGGTGTTGGAACTGGAGGAGAGAGGGAGCCTTGGAGCAGTGAGCATGTGGGACTGGAAAGGCATCACTTGTGCTGAAAAATGGTTGTTAAATCACTCAAAATGGAGTACATATAGAGCTAGAGCTTGGGCAAGTCAGCCCTCTCACAAGCCACACCACTTAGCCATGGAGACTAAGACTCACACACTAGAGTGCATAATCTTACACAAGGGACAAAATCAGCCTAGCAATCAGGCTGAACACTCACACACGACCTAGAGAGCAAGAAAATGCTCTCATGGCATACTCCTAGTGATCACATAACTCATAGTCTCATGGAGAATCGCCATGTATCCATGGCTAACACACAAGGATGTCACCTCACCTAAATAGTAAGGAGAGATACCTTTTTCCTAGTTAGCATACTCTAACAAGGCAACCTAAGAATTTCAGACCTTTTTGGATATTTCTCCCATGAGGTCTTGACCCTGGATCTCTTGCCATTTTCTTCTCTCAGGCTTAGGCATGGAGCCATCGCCTATGGCCACCTCGATATCGGCGGTCGATGACCTCGAAAACTACGAAAATTTATTTCTCCCAATCTGACTGTTCGATCAGCCTCAAACTCGGACCACAGACATTTTGCCACCTGATCTTTTCAATGTTGAAGTTGAATGGACGATCAGAGCAGGCATCTGGAACTTTCCTGGAACTTGCCTCCGTGGACGTGAAAGTGGGCAGAATGGCTCCTTTTCCAATACTGATTGCATCGTCCTCCCTACCTACATGGCGCTCCCTGTGGCGCCAGCCATTAGGAAGGACCTTTCAAAGATGTCTCTTAGAACCTTCTTGTCTCCCTTATGGTCACAAAGAACATTAGTCACCAGGCAAGAATTTGACCGACTGACCTCTCGCTCAAGAATCTAGCTCTGGAGTATCTTACCTACAAGGAGTTGTCCTACGTAGTGTTTGCTAGCTATACTATCCGGATTAGACCAAGGGGACTTGCTCCAAAAGAGCAACGCATGCTTTGTCTATCTGGACCAGAGTTAGGGGACTTACTCCAAGGGAGTAGGTCATACCTTGTCTGTCCTGTACCTATCCAAATATCAGTCATGGACAAGGAGCATATCAGGTCAACAAAATCTTTTTTGCACCTGTACATTATCACTCTTCGTTCGTTGCGTTGACCATACTGATGTCCCGAGTACCTGTATAGTGCCATTTGCTATCCAACGCCTTTGTCATGCAATATGCAAGCATCTTCCTGGTCTCCACGTATTCCAGGTCCACGATCTCCTTAACGACAAAGTCACGTGAATAGTGGTACCTGATGTCGATGTGCTTGGTCCACCAAGAGATGACATTATTGTGTGCTATTGTCATGGCATGCTTATTGTCGATACGAACCTCTGTTGACTCTGTTTGTGGCACTTTCATCTCAACAACCATGCCGTGTAGCCAATGTGTCTCTTTGCATGCTTTTGACAGAGTGATATACTTTACCTTAACAGTAGAGACAGAGACAGACACACAATCTTACTTTCTACTCGTCCAAGAGAGTGTACCACTCTTCAAGAGGCACATAAAGTCTGAGATGGACTTTATGTCATCAATTCTTCCTCCCCAGTTATTTTCTATATAGCACTCCAGCCGTAGGAGGTCAGATCCTTCTTGGCTTCCAAACTGGAGTCCCATGTATCGGGTCATCTGTAGATAGTGCATGATGCATTAGACTGCTTGCCACTACTCGTTCCTTGGATTGGTCACAAACCTACTCACTTGTCCCACAACATAGCAAATGTGAGGGCGTGTTCCTACTATGGCATACATGAGGCTGCTAACAGCAGACTCGTAGGAAAAGTTCTCCATCTAAGGGCATTTTGCTTCTGTACTGGGGCTCATGGAGGAGAACTTGATGTTTGTTGTCATGGGTGTGCTGATGGGCTTGTAGTCTTCCATGTTGTAGCACTTGAGGACCTCTATTATGTACTTTGTCTGGTTGAGCTCGACGGTGCCTACTGTAGGATTGCGGTAGACGGCTATCCCGGGGTAGAACTCGAGCGGACCCATGTCCTTAATCTTGAACCTGTTGCTAAGATCTCTCTTCAGCTTGTACAATAGCTGGACAGATGACGAGCAGATAACCAGGTTATCCTCGTATAGTGCAATCAGCATCAAACATTGCTCATTCTCTCGCACATACACACTATGATCATTCTGGCAGTACGTGAAGGTGAGCCCGGCCATGAGGCTGTCCATTTCTTTGTACCACATCCTTGGGGCATGTTTGAGCCCGTAGTATCTTTTGACCAGTTTGCAAACCTTGCCTTCAGGAGCTTGCACTCCCTTGGACACTTCCATCTAAACTTCTTTCTCTAGTTTCCCGCAGAGGTAAATTGTCTTGACATCCATCTGGTGGACCTCCAAGTCTTTTGTAGCAGCGATACCCAACATGGATTTGATGAAGGCAAAGGCGACGACAGGCACAAATGCCTCCTCGTACTCTGAGCCTACAAGCTAGGGAAACACCTTCGCCACAACTCTTGCCTTGTACTTGTCGATAGTACCATCTTGCTTGAACGTTTTCTAGAGTACTCACTTTTACCGCACCACATGCGTATTTGGGGACTTCTCCACGAGAATCCATGTTCACTTCTCTAGAATGGACGCGAGTTTGCTATCCACTACCTCCTTCTACTTGGCCACATCTTGCAGGTTCATAGCCTCCGTTATGGTCACAGGCTCTCCTTGAGCGAAGCATGACCAGCTAAGTCTGGTCCACTCTACACTCTCAGCATCGTACTTGGATGGAGGTTTCTTTTGGCGCGTACTACGCCAGAGTGTTGCTGGTGGTGCTTCAAGGCTTAGTTGCTTCTACTCCTCCTGCATTGCCAGTGATCCACTATTTGAGGAAGAGCTACCAGCCTCAGAATTTTACATAGAAGCCTTAGACAACTCAGACTCAATGTCAGAGTCTGTCGCTGTGTCAACCTGCACAGCCACTCTCCCTGCAGCACCATCCTTTACGGGAACCATCTGCCAGTTTTCTGGTGCCTCATCACTTGACTCGAGCAACACAACCTACTCTCCTGATTTGGGAGCATGGACAGGGTCCTATGACTCTCTCTTACCGAGCGTCCTTTCATCAAACTCGACATCTCGGCGCCTGATGAGCTTGTGTACGGTGTCCTATCCCACCATTATTCACATACGAGCACGTGCATCCAGCTTGCCACTTCCTTTTCCTCCCTCGACCTTTGTCCAGGCAGTATAGCCAAAGATCCTCAAGTGTTAAGCATCCGGCTTCTTCCTTCACCAAGCCTCTTGTGGTGTCGTGAGCGGCTTCTCTTGCTGCTTCTTACCATGCCTTCCAAGCGCAGTTGTAGGAGTGAGATTCACAAGGTAGCAAGCAGTTCTTGCAGCTTCAGCCGAGAAGCAAGGTGGGAATTCGACGTCGAAGAGCATGCTCTGTGTCATGCCGAGGATAGTCTGGTTCAACCAGCCTTGGTGGTCTGATGGTTGATGTCGTTTTGGCTCAACTTGCCTTTGGACGTTTCCTATTCACCACCATTATCCGTGCGAAGTACCTTGACCTATCTTACCATCGCGACAAACTCTTCCAGCTTCTCCTTGACCTCTCCCTTTCTCTTGAAGAAGTAGATCCATATCTTGTGACGGTGGTCATCGATGAAGGTCGGGAAGTACTTGTTGCCGCCATTTGAAGGGGTGCGGAATGGTCCGCACACATCAGATTGAATCTGGTCCAAGATTCATGCTACACTTTATCCATTTCGCTCAAAAAACTTTGTTTTTCCCTTGTCTTGGAGACACGGTTCACATAGCTTCTTACACTTCCCGTCATCCTTGGCCTTACATCCCTCCATCTCATCAACTACTTCGTACTGCTGCATAGCTTGCAATGTGCTGTCGGCCACATGGCCAAACCGCCTGTGCCATAACTTACCATCTGTATTGGTTTAGTTGGCGGCCATGGTGACAGCTTGTGGTGAAATATCAGGCTTTTGAGACTTGGGCTCTTCAACCGCCGCATATCCTGTGTTTGCATTCTCAAGGGGTTTGTTCTGTTGGGAAAAGAGCCATCTTGCTCAGTTTCAGGTCCACATGAGCAAGTTCTAGAAAATTGCCAAATTCTTACTCTGATCGTTGATCCAACTTCAACATTGAAAAAATGAGGTGGCAAAATTTCTACGATTGAAGTTTTAGACCAATCCAACGGTCCCATTGGGGGATATGAATTTTTTAACTTTCAGGGGTCATCGACCGCCGATATCTGGGTGACCATGGGCGATGGCCCCATGCCTTAGCCTGAGAGAAGAAAAAGGCAAGAGGTCCAGAACCTAGACCTGATGGGAGAAATATCCAAAAAGGTCCTAGATTCTTGGATTGCCTTGTTAGAGTGTACTCACTAGGAAAAAGGAACCTTTCCTTGCTTTTTAGATGAGGAATGATCCTTGTGTCTAGCCATGGACACATGGCGATTCTCCATGTGATTATGGGTTATGTGATCACAAGGAGTGTATCATGAGAGCATTTTCTAGCTCTCTTCGTGGTGTGTGAGTGGTCAGCCTGATTGCTATACTAATTTCCTCCCTTCTGTGAGATTATGGACCTTAGTATTTGACCCTTAGCCTCCATGGCTCAGTCGCGTGACTTGTCACAGGGCTGACTTGCCCAAGCTCTAGCTCTATATGACTTGCCCTTCCAGTCCAGCATGCTTGCTGCTCCAAGGTTTCCTCTTTCCTCCAGTTCCAACACTTGGTATCAGAGTCAGATTCTGCGACTTTCAGCCAGCACAGGCCGTCACTTTGAGAGTGACAGGTTGCAATTAAACCCACACAAAACTTGAAAATGGACCACTTGATCTTTTAGTTTAAGGTAAAAGCTTTCCAGCAACTCCAAGATCGCAAAGATCCAACGGTCGGATTGAGAGTTAAGCAAAAAACGTAGTTGGCCAGGGCTACTCTTCTCTCTGAGTAAGATTGTCACCTTGTCATGACCATAACTTTCTTGATTCTTTGTGAAAATTAAAAAGTAGCGCATACGAATTGAAGTATTTTTCCTAATCGTTCCATTGATGAAAAGATATTTGCGTTCCATGGGTACATATGGTAGATACGTAGTTTACAAGCTGGCTGGTGTGAGCTGGAGTAGTAGCACAATACCGTGTTTTCAAAAGGGCATATCTGTGAAAGACCCTTCTTAATCTTGCTTTTTAAAAAGAAGACCTGAAAGATTTTGAGCTGAATTTTCCAGTGGTGGGCCTTGTTTTTGTTGGAACTTGAGGAGAGAGGGAGCCTTGGAGCAGCGAGCACGTGTGATTGGAAGGACATCACTTGTGCTGAAGAATGGTTGTTGAATTACTCAAAATGATGGAGTACATATAGCGCTAGAGCTTGGGCAAGTCAGCCCTCTCACAAGCCACACCACTTAGCCATGGAGGCTAAGGCTCATACACTAGAGTCCATAATCTCACACAAGGGAGGAAATCAGCCTAGCAATCAGGTTGACCACTCACACACGACCTAGAGAGCTAGAGAATGCTCTCATGGCAGACTCCTAGTGGTCACATAACCCACAAACCCATGGAGAATCGCCATGTGTCCATGGCTAGCACACAAGGATCTCACCTCACCTAAAAAG
>SZWC01009789.1:84129-101749 GCA_023375785.1 Penium margaritaceum
GGCTTTGTTGGGTCTTCCGAGGGTCGAGCCTTGTCTTTGGGGATGATTTCCCGTCACCTTTTTCCCCTCGGCCGGTCCAACCTTTGGCCGGGCGTATCTTCCTGAATTCTTGATGGATCGACCCCGTTCTTGGGTTGATCTTGCACGTTTTTCCTGTAGATTCCAAATCCACAGTCATCTTGGACATTCAAGGAAGCCACCAGTCGTGATCAGTGCCGTTGGCACTGTCCGGCTTACAAGTATGGCGACAACCGCGACGCTCACTCTCGAGCAGGTCAATGGTGGGATGTCAAAGTTCACAAGGTTTGGTTTTCCCTTGTGGAGATGGCAATTTGTGATTGTCATGAGGGTCCGTGGCTACTTGGAGATGTTCATTGGAGAAGGGTTGAAGCTCCAAAAACAGTTCCTTGATATGAAGCGTGGAGTGTCAAAAATGACATACCGCTTACGATTCTTGAGATATTAGAGCATGAGTCAAAGCATGTCAATCTCCAAGGTATGACACATGCATCAAAGGCTTATGAAAAGCTTGCACATGTACACCAATCAACGCCTCTCGCAAATGGCCTCTTCATCCTTCAAAAGCCGATTTCGATGAAGGTGAGCGAGAAGAGTCCATTCCGGACTTCCTATTCTAGACTGAAAGACTGCTGCAGTAAATGACTGAAATGAAGTAGGAAAAGGAAACCAACATGCAGGCCATGATCCTTCTTATGGTGGTACCGAAAAGGTAAAATCGTCTAATCACTGTCTTTGGCGGTTGGAAGGAGGAGGATTTGACGTATGAACTAGTGTCATACTACATGTACAACAAGGCCATGCGTCGCAGCTGTAGAGAGGCTAACATTTCGATCTATACTACAAAGTACGATGGTTGTAGCAACTATTTTACTTCTGGTTAGAATAGCAATGGATGCAGTGGCGGTGGAGGAAAAGGCAATGGTGGCAGTGGAAAAAGGTCATGTTGGAACAGGACGAGAGAGGGAGCTTTGGAGCAGCGAGCATGTGCGACTGGAACGACATCACTTGTGGTGAAGAATGGTTGTTGAATCACTCAAAATATTGGAGTACATATAGGTATTTTCTCACCTTCATTGATGATTTCAGTCGTTACAGAGCTGTGTACTTCCTTTCTTCCAAGGACCAGTGCTTTGACAGGTTCAAGGAGTTCAAGGCCATAGTCGAGATCCATACTGGAAAGAAAATCAAGGCGCTGCACAGTGACCGCGGTGGAGAGTACCTGAGCAAGGAGTTTCGAGACTACCTCGCAGCGGCACACATCAAGGCGTAGCGCACCGCGTCATACTCGCCGCTGCAGAACGGCGTAGCATTACGCGCCAACCGCACCATTGTTGAGTCAACGCGCTCAATGCTGCACACGGCTCGGTTCACCTATGACTTTTAGACGGAAGTAGTAAGCACTACGGTGTACATCAAGAACCGCAGTCAAACCAAAGCCTTGGAGCAGATGACGCCGTACGAGTCCTAGTTCGGCATGAAGCCCAGCGTGGGTCATCTTCACGTATTTGGAAGCTTGGCGTACATGCACATGCCAAAGGAGAAGCGGCAAAAGTGGGACGCGAAGAGCGCGCAGATACTGATGATTGGTTGCGACGTGGGAAGCAAGGCGTATCGCCTCTAAGAGAGGGATACAAGCCACGTCATCTTCTCCAGGGATGTCGTCTTCAACCAGAGCAACGTCATCGTCACCAATATTGTGCGTGAAGAGGCAGCAGAAGCAGCAGCTGACAAGGCAGTGGCAGCAGATATTCTTCCTTAACCAGTCTCTCCTGATCCATCCTCCACTGTGAGAATGGGAGAACCAGTCTACTCTTCCATGTCTGATGCAGTACATACAGCGGCCTCATCGACAGAAGCAGAGGATGAAGAGACACCACCATCAGCAGAAGCAGTTGTGCCAGCAACACGGCGCCGGCCGCCTGCTAACGCTTTAGTACTAGGTGGAAGGTACCCTCTCAAGGTGCGCTACAAGCCTGGTGAGCGCGGGCATTTCTAGATGCTCCAAAAACCAGACCAGATGAACGTCGTAGTTGCAGTACACTCTGATGAGCCGACATCGTACAAGGAGGCCATGACTACACCAGATGTCTCAGATTGGGTACAAACTCTGTAGCAAGAGATACAGTCGCAGCTTGACAACGGTACGTGGGAGCTGACTGAGCGTCCACCCGGATGTAAGGTGAACTAGTGCAAGTGGGTGTTCAAGAAGAAGCGGGGAGCAGATGGCAACCTGGAAAAGTAAAAGGCAAGGCTGGTCGCCAAGGGCTACTCGTAGCATGAAAGCATCAACTACACGGAAACCTTTGCTCTTGTTGCAAAGTTTCCCTTGTGCGTATGCTCTTTTTCTATGTTGTAGTAGTGGACTTTGAGATCTACCACATGGACGTCAAAACGGCGTTCCTGAACAGAACCTGGAGCAGGAGATTTACATGGAGCAGCCAGAGGGGTTCGTCATGGATGGCCAGGAGTACATGTTTTGCAAGCTGCAAAAGTCGCTGTACGGCCTCAAGCAAGCGTCGCGTGCTTGGAACCAGAAGTTGGATGCGGTGTTATAGTACATGGGGTTTGAGCGCAGTGAGTGTGACTATAGCGTCTATCGCTGGTAGCATGGTCATGAGGTACTCATCATCATCGTCTATGTGGATGACATGCTCCTCCTTTCCAATAGCATGTCTGCACTACAAGAGTTCAAGGAGGCCATGTAGGAGCGCTTCTAGATATCTCATCTCGGACATGCATCATACTTCCTTGGTATCCAGATCACGCGTGACCGCATATCACGCTCTCTCTCGCTGTAGCAGAGCTGCTACATCAAGGATGTTTTGCAGCGGTTTGGCATGGTAGAGGCCAAACCCATCGGCACACTACTGGAGACGCAGCAATATCTCGTGAGCTTCAATGGAGAAGCAAATGCAGCTGAGTGGCAGAAGAACAAGAGCGTCGTGTGCAGCCTCATGTACCTGATGGTGGCAACCACGCCGGACCTCGCACAGTCGACTAGCGCTGTGAGCCAGCACATGGCAAATCCCGGACCTGAGGACCAGAATGTACTAAAGCGGATCTTCTGCTACCTTACTAGAACCACCGATATCGGCATCACCTACAACGGTAACAACAACAGCATCATCGGCTACAAAGATGCAGACTGGGCTTCAAATCTTGAGGACCGCAAGTCCTGTTGGAACATGAGGAGAGAGGGAGCCTTGGAGCAGCAAGCATGTGTGATTGGAAGGGCATCACTTGTGCTGAAGAATGGTTATTCAATCACTCAAAATGATGGAGTACATATAGAGCTAGAGCTTGGGCAAGTCAGCCCTCTTACAAGCCACACCACTTAGCCATGGAGGCTAAGGCTCACACACTAGAGTCCATAATCTCACACAAGGGAGGAAATCAGCCTAGCAATCAGGCTGACCACTCACACATGACCTAGAGAGCTAGACAATGCTCTCATGGCACACTCCTAGTGGTNGGAGCCTTGGAGCAGCGAGCATGTGTGATTGGAAGGGCATCACTTGTGCTGAAGAATGGTTGTTCAATCACTCAAAATGATGGAGTACATATAGAGCTAGAGCTTGGGCAAGTCAGCCCTCTTACAAGCCACACCACTTAGCCATGGAGGCTAAGGCTCACACACTAGAGTCCATAATCTCACACAAGGGAGGAAATCAGCCTAGCAATCAGGCTGACCACTCACACATGACCTAGAGAGCTAGACAATGCTCTCATGGCACACTCCTAGTGGTCACATAACCCACAAACCCATGGAGAATCGCCATGTGTCCATGGCTAGCACACAAGGATCTCACCTCACCTAAAAAGTAAGGAGAGTTACCTTCATCCTAGTCAGCACACTCTGACAAGGCAATCGTAAGACCAAGGACCTTTTTGGATATTTCTCCCATCAGGTCTTGACCCTGGACCTCTTGCCTTTTTCTTTTCTCAGGTTAAGGCATGGAGCTATCACCCATGCCCACCCAGACATCGACGGTCCATGACCCTCGAAACTTCGAAAATTCATATCTCCCAATCCGACCGTTGGATCGGCCTCAAACTTGGACCGTAGATATTTTGCTACCTGATCTTTCCAATGATAAAGTCGGATTGGCGATCGGAGCAGGCATCTTGTACTTTCTAGGAACTTGCTCATGTGGACCTGAAACTGAGCCAGATAGCTCCTTTCGCAACAGTAGAACTGCTGCACACCCACTCATCTCTACCATGAGACACTGAAGCCAAACTGCTTCCTTGGCTCCAAAGCTCAGAGAGACGTACTTAGCTTTCGTACTTGAGGTGGCCACAACCACCTGCCGTTTGCTACACCAGCTGATGGCTCCACTATTCATGAGGAACACATGCCCAAAGATGGACTTACGGTCCTCTGGGCTTTAAGCCCAATCTGCATCTATGTAGCTGATAATGCTGTTGTCGTTGCCATTGTAGGTGATGCCGGTGTTGATGGTTCCAGCAAGGTAGTGGAAGATCCGCTTCACTGCCTTCTAGAGCTCAGGTGCGGGAGTTGCCAAATGCTGGCACACAGCGCTAACAGCCTATGCAAGGTCTAGCCTGGTTGCCTCCATCAGGTACATGAGGCTGCCGACGACGCTCTGGTACTTCTGCTGCTCAGCAGTATTTGCTTCTCCATTGAAGCTCACGAGGTACTACCGCGTCCCAACAGAGTGCCGATGGATTTTGCCTCTGCCATGCCGAACCACTGTAAGACATCCTTGATAAAGTCGCTCTACTGTAGTGAAAGAGAGTGTGATTTGCGCTCACGCTTGATCTGGATACCGTGGAAGCATGATGCCTCCCCAAGATCAGACATCTAGAAGCGCATCGCCTCCTTGAATACCTGTAGTGCAAAAATGCTGTTGGAAAGGAGGAGCATGTCATCCACATAGACGATGATGATGAGCACCTCATGACCATACTATCAGCGATAGACGCTGTAGTCACACTCACTGCCTCGAACACCATGCCCTCCAACGCTGCATTAAACTTCTGGATCCAAGCATGAGGCACTTGCTTGAGGCCGTACCGCAACTTTTGTAGCTTGCAAACCAGGTGCTCCTGGCCGTCCATGACGAATCCCTTTGGCTGCTCCATGAAAATCTCCTCCTCCAGGTCTCCGTTCAGGAACGCCGTCAAGACGTCCATGTGGTGGACCTCAAATTCCTCTGCTGCTGCATAGGAAAAGAGCATACGCACAAAGGCAAACCTTGCAACAGGGCCAAAGGCTTCTGTGTAGTCGATTCCTTCCTGCTGTGAGTAGCCCTTGACGACCAGCCTTGCCTTGTACTTTTCCAGGTTGCCATCTACTCCCCGCTTCTTCTTGAACACCAACTTGCACTTGATCACCTTACGTCCTGGTGGACGCTCTGTCAGCTCCCACGTACCATTGTTGAGTTACAACTATGTCTCTTGCTCCACAGCTTGCGTCCAATCTGCCGCATCTGGTGACGCCATGGCCTCCTTGTACAACATCCGCTCATCAGACTCTGCTGCAACTGCGACGTTCATGTGGTCTGGTTTCTGGAGTATCCAGAAATGCCCGCGCTCACCAGGCTTGTAGCGCACCCTCAGAGGGTACCTCCGATTGGTGCTAGAGCGTTAGCAGGCAGCTGACGCGGTGCTGCCGGCACAACCTGTCCTGTTGATGGTGGTATCTGCTCCCACTGCCTCATCAGCTGCTGTATCTGCTGCCTCTTCATGGACAATGTTGGTACTGATGACGTTGCTCTTGTTGAAGACGACATCCTTGGAGATGATGAAGTTGCGTGTATCCCTCTCGTAGAGGCGATACGCTTTGCTTGCCACGTTGTAGCCAATCATCAGCATCTGTGCACTCTTTGCGTCCCTCTTTTGCCGTTTCTCATTCGGTACGTGCATGTGCGCCAAGCTAGCAAACGTACAAAGTTGATCCTCAGTCGCCTTCTTGCTGAACTACGCCTGGTACGGCGTCATCTGCTCCAGGGTCTTGGTTGGAATGCGGTTCTTGATGTACACCGTAGTGCTTACTGCTTCCACCCAAAAGTCGTAGGTGAGTGATGTCGCGTGTAGCATGGAGTGCGCCGACACAACAATGGTGCAATTGGCGCGTTCTACTATGCCGTTCTCCTGCGGCGAGTATGGCGTGGTACACTTCGCCTTGATGCTTGCTGTTGCGACGTAGTCCTGGAACTCCATGCTCAGGTACTCTCTACCATGGTCGCTACGCAGTGCCTTGATTTTCTTGCCAGTCTGGTGCTCCTCCATGGCCTTGAACTCCTTGAACCTGTCAAAGCACTGGTCCTTGGAGGAAAGGAGGTACAGAGCAGTATAACGACTGAAATCATCAATGAAGGTGAGAAAACACCTAGAGCCACCAAAACTCTGGGTCTATATGGAACCACACAAGTATCTGTGGACCAGCTCCTGCACCTCTTTCGCGTGCTCTTTTGCTCCAAAGAATGCCTCTTGATGCTGCTTTCGCTAAAAACAGCTGATGCACAACTGCTGCTCGAAGTTAGAGATGGTGGGCATGTCACGCACCATCTGCTTTGTTTGAACTTGCTGTAAGGTGCGCATGCCGATGTTGCTGTAGCGCGCATGCCAGATTTTTCCATCGATGGCCTGCACCACTGCTCCAAGGCTGTGCTCACGCAAGATCTTGGTCGCCCCCAGCAAGCGGTACATATCGTGTTCTTTCTCCGACAAGGACAACTCCTCTCCTGTTTCCTTGTCAAGGATGTAGCCATAATCATCGTCAAAGATGACGCGCAGTCCTGTGTTGGTGAGAGAGGACACAGAGAGAAGGTTGAACGCAGCATCTGGCACATACAGCACGCCATGGAACTCTCCCACTTCAATGCCACGCGGGGTCTCCAACCACATCTCCACAATCCCAATCCCCTCAGCGTACACCATCCGATTACAACCAAAGGAATCAGACAAGGGGGAATGGAGAGCAGCTGCGTGAACCACTCTTTGTGGTGCGTCAGACTCTTGGTTCACCCCGAGTCCTTTTACGACATGTCAAACTTCACCATGAAGAGGCGGTCGCGTACCTCCTTGGCGATGTTCATGTCGCCAAAATGGGACACGCAAGTCTAGTTCTGCTGCTGCTGCTAATGACGCTGCTCTGACTGCTCGTGCTGTTGCTGTGGAAATTGTTGCTTTTGTTGCTGCTGCTGCCGCTCTTTCTGGTCCCTCTTGAACTCAAAGCAGTTTTTCTTGTAGTGCCCCTCTTTCTGGCAATAGTGGCACTTGCCCTTCTTCTAGCCTCTCTGCTACCCGGACTGCTGCTGCTACTGGTCGCGTGAACCCATGGCCATGAAAGCTGCTTCACTGCTCCTGCTGCCGCCATTGCGCTTTGCTGCATTGCGACGCAATTCCACCTACACCAGGTACGTGCAGATGAAGTCGAGGTCGAGAGTCGGCTGGGACTCCAACGTCTCTCGCACCGTATCATAGCTCGTTGGGAGTTGCCTTAGCAAGAGGAGGACGAAACGCATGTATTCCACAGATTGCCGCCCGCTTTCAGCTGCTTTGCCAACTCCTTTGCCCTGTCCAAGTACGCTTCCATCCCTTCGCCACTCTGCATTTTCAACGCCATCATCTTCTCCTCTGAAAGCATGACGAATGCAGGATCCTCGCTCTCATACTTCTTGCACAACGTGTCCCACTCCTCTCTTGCATTAGCCTTGTCACTCACGTACTCAAGATGTAGGTTGGAGATGGTGTTGACAAGCAGCCTGTAGGCCTGCCTGTCCTTCTTCTTCCACTCCTCATATGCTGCTGCTGCAGTTGTAGATGAACTTACATCTGCTCTACCTTTCTGCGGCGTCTTCATCGCCACCACCTCTACTACATTGATGCCTTTGCCTGTGGAGGCGGAGCGCGCTCGTCGTCGCTCACCACCTCCCACAAGCCCCTCTCCTCCAAAAGGAGGCGAGTACAAATCTTCCAAAACGTGAAATTGGCGCGTCCTTCCAGCCTCTCCAAGGGTTGGGCTGTTGTTACCATGCCTATTGCTGCCATTTTGCGCCTTGCTGATCCTCAGCGCTGCCCTTGAGTCGCGGCGCTACCCTTGCTTCTGTTGATCCTTCAGCCAGAAATCAGTCAGATGGAAAATGGACTCTAGAGGCCAGCAGACTGAAAATTTTGAAAAACTAAGCCCACCACTGGAAAATTCAGCTCAAAGTCTTTCAGATCGACCCATAAAACGGGGTCATCAAAAGGGGATTTTCAGAGATATACCCTTTTGAAAACAGGGTATGCTTCTGCTCCTACTCCAGCTCACACCAGCCAGCTTGTAAATGGCGTTTTTCCCAAACGTACTGATGGAATGCAAATATGTTTGTACTAATGGAAATCTAAGGACAAATACTTCAATTCGTATGTGCTAATTTTTAAATTTGACAAAGAAACAAGTGAGTTATGGTCATCACAAGGCGACCGTCTTACTCAAAGAGAAGAGTGCAGCCCTGGCCGATCTCGTTTTTGGCATAACTCTCAATCCAAGTGTTGGATCTTCGTGATCATGGGCTCGTTGGAAAGCTTGTCTTTTGCACATGAAGATATAGTGGTTGATGGTCAAATTTGGTGAAGGTTTTACCCAAACCCATTTTTCTCAAAGTGACGGCCTGTGCTGGCTGAAAGTGGCTGTACTTGGCTCTGATACCAAATGCTGGAACTGGACGAGAGAGGGAGCTTTGGAGTAGCGAGCATGTAGGACTAGAAGGGCATCACTTGTGCTGAAGAATGCTTGTTCAATCACTCAAAATGATGGAGTACATATAGAGCTAGAATTTGGGCAAGTCAGCCCTCTCAAAAGCCACACCACTTAGCCATGGAGGCTAAGGCTCAGAACTAGAGTCTATAATCTCACACAAGGGAGGAAACCAGCCTAGCAATGAGGCTGAACACATACATACAACCTGGAGAGCTAGAAAATGCTCCCTTGGCACACTCCTAGTGGTCACATAACCTACAATCTTATGGAAAATCGCCATGTGTCCATAACTGTGGCAAGCCTCAATATTGGGCACGGGAGTGTACGGCTCCTAAGAAGGAAGACAGAGAGCATGGTGGTAGATATGAGCGTAAAGGAAAGAATAAGGACTTGACGAACATGATGGCTAAGAGCGTGCCGGCAACCAAGGGAAAGCCACTACTCAAGGGTGGAGCATACGGGCTTGACCCTGGCACGAACCACCTCTATTATAGGGAGAAGGATGGGTTCATCTCCATTCGGGACACTGAACGTCACTTGAGGTATGCCAATGAAAGCCTTGTCCATGCGCAATGGATGGGAGATATGTTGATTAGGATCAACATATGCTCGCTGCTCCAAGGCTCCGTCTCTCCTCCAGATCCAACATTTGATATCAGAGCCAAGTTCTGCCACATTCAGCCAGCACAGGCTGTCACTTTGAGAGTGACGGGTTGGGGTGAAACCTTCACCAGATTTGATGATCGACCACCGTATCTTCAAGTTCAAAAGACAAGCTTTCCAAAGAACCCAAGATCGCGAAGATCCAACAGTTGGATTGAGAGTTATGCTTACAACAAAGTCAGCCACGGCTACACTCTTCTTTATGAGTAAGATTGTCGCCTTGTGATGACCATAACTCTCTTGTTTCTTTGTCAAATTTACAAAGTGGCACATGCGAATTGTAGTATTTTTCATAAGCTTTCTATTGAAGCAAAAATATTTGCATTCCAGGAATTCTTTTGGGAGAAACGCCGTTTATAAGCTGGCTGGCCTGAGTTGGAGTAGGAGCAAAAGCATACCCTGTTTTCAAGAGGGCATATCTTTTTAAATCCCCTGTTGATGACCCTGTTTTATGGGTCCATCTGAAAGGTTTTGAGCTGCATTTTCTAGTGGTGGTCTCAGGTTTTCCCAATTCCCGGTTTGCTGGCATTTACAGTCCATTTTCTGTCAGACAGATTTCTGGCGGAAGCAGCAGCAGAAGCAGGGGTAGCACCGCCATCCAAGGGCAGCGTTGAGCATCACCAAGGCTCAAAATGGCAGCAACTGGCTTCTCACAGCAGCCCAGGCTTTGGAGAGGCTGGAGGGACGCGCTTACTTCACGTTTTGGAAGATCGGTACCCGCCCCCTTTTGGAGGAGAGAGGGTTGTGGGACGTGGTGAGCGGCAACGAGCCAGCTCCAGTTCCAAAGGCAAAAGGCATCACCGCAGCGTAGGTGGTGGCGGGGAAGACGCCGCAAAAGAGTGCAGCTGATGCGGGTTCTGCAGCTGTACCAACGGCATATGAGGAGTGGAAGAAGAAGGACAGGCACGCCTATAGGTTGCTTGTCAACACCATCTCCAACCCGCATCTTCAGTACGTGAGTGACAACGCTACTGCAAAGGAGGGGTGGGACACGTTGTGGAAGAAGTATGAGAGCAAGGATCCTACATTCCTCATGCTTTTGGAGGAGAAGATGATGGCGTTGAAAATGCATGGTGACAAAGGGATGGAGGCATACTTGGACAGGGCAAAGGAGCTGGCGAAGGAGCTGAAAGCGGCCGGCAACCCTATGGAAGAGACGCGCTTCATCCTCCTCTTGCTCAGGGGACTCCCAACCAGCTACGACACGGTGCGAGAGATGCTGGAGTGCCAGCGAATTCTCGACCTCGACTTCATCTGCACACACCTGGTGTAGGTGGAATTGTGTCACAATGCAGCAAAGCGCAATGCCCGCGGCAAAAATTAAGCAACTTTTGTGGCCACGAGCTCACGTAACCAGCAGCAGCGGCAGCAGTCTGGGCAGCAATGAGGCAGAAAGAAAGGCAAATGCCACTACTGCCAGAAAGAGGGACACTACAAAAAGGAGTGTTTCAAGCTCAAGAGGGACCAGGAACAGTAGCAGCAGCAGTCATCGTAGCAGCAGCCACAAAAGCAGCAGGAGGAGTAGCAGACACAGCAGCATCAGCAGCAACAACAGCAGCAGCAAAACCAGGCTGGTATGCGCTACTTTTAGCAACATGAATATGGCCAAGGAGGTGCGCGACCGTGTCTTCATGGCGAAGTGTGACATGTCGCAGGTAGAGAAGGCGGATCTCGCATGGTACAAGGACTCAGGGTGTACCAAGAGCCTCACACATCACAAGGAGTGGTTGACATAGCTGCTGTCCATCCCTCCCCGTCCTATCGCTATGGGTGATGATCGGGTGGTGCATGCTGAGGGGATTGGGATTCTGGAGATGTGGTTCGAGACCCCACGTGGCATTCAAGTGGGAGTGTTCCATGGCCTGCTGTTTGTACCTGATGCTGCATTCAACCTCCTCTCAGTCTCCTCTCTTAGAAACGCAGGACTGCGCGTCGTCTTCGATGATGACTATGGCTACATCCTCAACAAAGATACACGGGGAGTGTTGGGAAAAGAGCCATCCGGCTCAGTTTCAAGTCCACAGGAGCAAGTTCCAGGAAAGTACCAGATGCCTGCTCTGATCATCAATCAAAATTCACCATTGGAAAGATCAGGTGGCAAAATGTCTACGGTCCAAGTTTGAGGCAGATCCAACAGTCGGATTGGGAGATATGAATTTTCATAGTTTCCGGGGTTATCGACCGTTGATATCCGGGTGACCATGGGCGATGGCTCCATGCATTTGCCTGAGTAAAAGAAAAAGGCAAGAGGTCCAGGGTCAAGACCTGATAGGAGAAATAATCAAAAAGGTCCTTGGTCTTAGGAGTGCCTTGTCAGAGTGTGCTGACTAGGATAAAGGTACCTCTCCTTACTTTTTAGGTGAGGTGAGATCCTCGTGTGCTAGCCATGGACACATGGCAATTCTCCATGGGTTTGTGGGTTATGTGACCACTAGGAGTGTGCCATGAGAGCATTCTCTAGCTCTCTAGGTTGTGTGTGAGTGGTCAGCCTGATCGCTAGGCTGATTTCCTACCTTGTGTGAGATTATGGACTCTAGTGTGTGAGCCTTAGCCTCCATGGCTAAGTGGTCTAGCTTGTGAGAGGCCTGACTTGCCCAAGCTCTAGCTCTATATGTACTCCATCATTTTGAGTGATTGAACAACCATTCTTCAGCACAAGTGATGCCCTTCCAATCACACATGCTCGCTGCTCCAAGGCTCCCTCTCTCCTGCTGATCCAATATTTGGTATTAGAGCCAAGTTCTGCCACCTTCAGCCAGCACAGGCCGTCACTTTGAGAGTGAGGCGTTGGGATGAAACCTTCACCAGATTTGAGGATCAACCATTATATCTTCTAGTTCATCAGACAAGCGTTCCAACGAGCCCAAGATCGCGAAGATCCAACAGTCGGATTGAGAGTTATGCTCAAAACGAGGTCGGTCAGGGCTACACTCTTCTCTGTGAGTAAGACTGTCGCCTTGTGATTACCATAACTCTCTTTCTTCTTCCTCAAGTTTAAAAAGAGGCACATGAAAATTGTAGTATTTTTCCTAAGCTTTTGGTTGGTGCAAAAATATTTGCAGTCCATTGATTCGTTTGGGAGAAACGTCGTTTACAAGCTGGCTGGTCTGAGTTGGAGTAGGAGCATAAGCATACCCTGTTTTCAAGAGGGCATATCTTTCAAAATCCCCTGCTGATGACCCTGTTTTATGGGTCGATCTGAAAGGTTTTGAGCTGCATTTTCCACTGGTGAGCTCAGTTTTTCAAAATTCCTAGTCTGCTGGCATCTGCAGTCCACTTTCTATGAGATTGATTTCTGGCAAAAGCAGCAGCAGAAGGAGGGGTAGCGCCGCCATCCAGGGCCAGCGCTCAGCATCACCAAGGCTCAAAATAGCAGCAGCTGGCTTCGTAACAGCAGCCCCACCTTTGGAGAGGCTGGAGGGACGCGCCAACTTCACGTTTTGGAAGATCCGTACCCGCCTCCTTTTGGAGGAGAGGGGCTTGTGGGAGGTGGTGTGCGGCAATGAGCCAGCTCCAGTTCCACAAGCAAAAGGTATCACCGTAGTGCAGGTAGTGGCGGGGAAGATGCCGCAAAAAGGTGTAGCTGATGCTGGTTCTTCTGTAGCTGTACCAGCGACGTATGAGGAGTGGAAGAAGAAGGACAGGCAGGCCTATAGATTGCTTGTCAACAACATCTCCAACTGGCATCTTCAGTACGTGAGTGACAAGGCTACTGCAGAGGGGTGGGACACGTTGTGCAAGAAGTATGAGAGCAAGGATCCTGCATTCCTCATGCTTTTGGAGGAAACGATGATGACGCTAAAAATGCAGGGTGGTGAAGGGATGGAGGCGTATCTGGACAGGGCAAAGGAGCTGGCGAAGCAGCTGAGAGCGGCCGGCAACCCTGTGGAAGAGACGCGCTTCATCCTAATCTTGCTAAGGGGACTCCCAACCCGCTACGACACGCTATGAGAGACGCTGGAGTGCCAGCCAACTCTCGACCTTGACTTCATCTGCACACACCTGGTGCAGGTGGAATTGCGTCGCAATGCAGCAAAGCGCAATGACGACAGCAGCAGTGAAGCAACTTTCATGGCCATGGGCTCACGCAACCAGCAGCAGCAGCAGTGCGGGCTGCAGAGAGGCAAGAAGAAGGGCAAGTGCCATTATTGCCAGAAAGAGGGGCACTACAAGAAAGAGTGCTTCAAGTTGAAGAGGGACCAGAAGGAGCAGCAGCAGCAGTAGCAGCAAAAGCAGCAATCTCCACAATAATAGCAGCAGCAGTCAGAGCAACGCCAGCAGCAGCAGCAGCAGCAGCAGAACCAGACTGGCGTGCGCCATTTTGGCAACATGAACGTTGCCAAGGAGGTGCGCGACCGCCTCTTCGTGGCGAAGTCTGACATGTCGCAGAAGGAAAAGGCGGATCTGGCGTGGTACAAGGACTCGGGGTGTACCAAGAGTCTGACGCACCACAAGGAGTGGTTCACGCAGCTGCTCTCCATTCCCCCCCGTCCGATTGCTTTGGGTGATGATCGGGTGGTGTATGCTGAGGGGATTGGGATTGTGGAGATGTGGTTGGAGACCCCGCGTGGCATTGAAGTGGGAGTGTTCCATGGCGTGCTGTATGTNGCAGCAGCAGCAGCAGCAGCAGAACCAGACTGGCGTGCGCCATTTTGGCAACATGAACGTTGCCAAGGAGGTGCGCGACCGCCTCTTCGTGGCGAAGTCTGACATGTCGCAGAAGGAAAAGGCGGATCTGGCGTGGTACAAGGACTCGGGGTGTTCAAGAAACTGACGCACCACAAGGAGTGGTTCACGCAGCTGCTCTCCATACCCCCTGTCCGATTGCTTTGGGTGATAATCGGGTGGTGTATGCTGAGGGGATTGGGATTGTGGAGTTGTGGTTGGAGATTCCGCATGAGATTGAAATGGGAGTTTTCCATGGCGTGCTGTATGTACCTGATGCTGCGTTCAACCTTCTCTCAGTGTCCTCTCTCACCAAGACAGGATTGCGCGTCGTTTTTGACGATGATGATGGCTACATCCTCAACAAGGAAACAGGAGAAGAGTTGGCCAAGTCGGTGAAGGAGGGCGACATGTACCACCTGCTGGAGGCGAGCAAGATCCCGCGTGAGCAGAGTCTTGCAGTAGTTGTTCAGGCGACAGATGGCGAGATCTGGCATGCGCGCTACGGCCAGATCGGCATGCGCGCCTTGTAGCAGCTTCAAGCAAAGCAGATGGTGCGTGACCTGCCTACCATCTCTAACTTTGAGCAGCAGTTATGCATCGGCTGTTTGGAGGGGAAGCAGCAACGTGAGGCGTTCTCTGAAGCAAGGGAGCGTGCAAAAGAGGTGTTTGAGCTGGTCCATACGGACTTGTGCGAACCGATGCAGACCCAGAGCTTTGGAGGCTCTGGGTATTTTCTCACCTTCATTGATGATTTCAGCCATTACACTGCTGTGTACTTCTTTTCCTCCAAGGACCAGTGCTTTGACAGGTTCAAGGAGTTGAAGGCCATGGTGGAGAACCAGACTGGCAAGAAGATCAAGGCGCTGCGCAATGATCGCGGTGGAGAATACCTAAGCAAGGAGTTCCAGGACTACCTCGCAGCAGCTGGCATCAAGGCGCAGCGTACCGCGCCGTACTCGCCGCAACAGAACGGGATAGCAGAACGTGCCAACCGTACCATTGTGAAGTCGGCGCGCTCCATGCTGCACGCGGCCTGTCTGACCTATGACTTCTGGGCTGAAGCCGTGAGTATTGCGGTCTACATAAAGAACCGCAGCATAACCAAGGCCCAGGAGCGGATGACGCCGTACGAGGCGTGGTTCAGCAAGAAGCCGAGCGTGAGTCATCTTCGCGTGTTTGGCCTTTTGACGCACATGCACGTGCCAAAGGAGAAGCGGCAAAAGTGGGACGCAAAGAGTGCACAGATTCTGATGATTGGCTACGACGTGGCAAGCAAGGCGTATCGCCTTTACGAGAGGGATACAGGCCACATCATCATCCCCAGGGATGTCGTCTTCAATGAGAGCAACGTCATCGGCACCAACATCGTGTGTGAAGAGGCAGCAGAACCAGCAGCTGACGAGACAGTAGGAGCACAAATTCTTGTTGACCCAGTTTCTCTCGATCCTTCCTCTACTGTGACAATGGGAGAATCACTCTACTCTCCGATGTGTGATATTGCAGATATTGCAGCCTCATCGGCAGAAGCACAGGAGGGAGATGTAGCACCACCAGCAGCAGTAGTTGTACCATCAGCACCGCGCCATCCGCCCGCTAACGCTCCAGCACCAGGTCGCAGGTACCCTCTTAGGGTGCGTTACAAGTCTGGTGAGCGCGGACATTTCTGGATGCTGCACAAACCAGAACAGATGAGTGTCGCACTTGCAGCAGATTCAGATGAGCCAACGTCATACAAGGAGGCCATGGCTGCACCGGATGCAACAGATTGGGCGCAAGCCGTACAGCAAGAGATACAGTCGCAGCTGGACAACGGCACATGGGAGCTGACTGAGCGTCCACCTGGACGTAAGGTGATCAAGTGCAAGTGGGTCTTCAAGAAGAAGCAAGGAGCAGATGGTAACCCGGAAAAGTACAAGGCGAGGCTGGTCGCCAACGGCTACTCGTAGCAGGAGGGCATCGACTACACAGAAACTTTTGCCCCTGTTGTAAAGTTTGCCTCTGTACGCACGCTCCTCTCTTATGTAGCAGTTGAGCACATTGAGGTTCACCACATAGATGTCAAGACGGCATTCTTGAATGGTGACTTGGTGGAGGAGATCTACATGGAGCAGCCGGAGGGGTTCGTCATGGATGGCCAGGAGCACCTGGTCTGCAAGCTGCAGAAGTCGTTGTACGGCCTGAAGTAAGTGTCGCATGCTTGGAACCAGAAGTTGGATGCGGCGTTGCAGTTCATGAGGTTTGAGCGCAGCGAGTGTGACTATACATGTATCGCTGGTAGCATGAGCATGAGATCCTCATCATCATTGTCTATGTGGATGACATCCTCCTCCTTTCCAACAGCATGTCTGCACTGCAGGAGTTCAAGGAAGCCATGCAGGAGCGCTTCCAGATGTCTGATCTCGGGGAGGCATCATATTTCCTCGGTATCTTGATCACGCGTGACTGCAAGTCACGCTCTCTCTCGCTGCACTAGAGCCGCTACATCAAAGATGTTTTGCAGCGGTTTGGCATGGAAGAGGAAAAAGCGATCGGAACGCCGCTGGAGACGCGGTGTACCTCGTGAGTTTTGATGGAGAAGTAAATGCAGCTGAGCGGCAGAAGTACCAGAGCGCCGTCGACAGTCTCATGTACCTGATGGTGGCAACCAAGCCGGACCTCGCACAGGCTGTGAGCGCTGTGAGCCAGCACATGGCTAATCGCGGACCTGCGTACCAGAAGGCAGTGAAGCGGATTTTCCGCTACCTTGCCGGAACCATCAACATCGGCACCACCTACAACAGCAATGATAACAGCATCATCGGCTACACAGACGCAGATTGGGCTTCAAACCATGAGGACCGTAAGTCCATCTCTGGACATGTGTTCCTCATGAATGGTGGATCCATTAGCTGGTGCAGCAAGCGACAGGTGGTCGTGGCCACCTCGAGTACAGAAGCTGAGTACGTATCTCTCAGCTTTGGAGCAAAGGAAGCAGTTTGGCTCCAAACTTGGACCTTGAGGAGAGAGGGAGCCTTCGAGCAGCGAGCATGTTGGAACTTGAGGAGAGAGGGAGCGGCGAGCATGTTGGAACTTGAGGAGAGAGGGAGCCTTGGAGCAGCGAACATGTGTGATTGGAAGGGCATCACTTGTGCTGAAGAATGGTTGTTGAATCACTCAAAATGATGGAGTACATATAGAGCTAGAGCTTGAGCAAGTCAGCCCTCTCATAAGCCACACCACTTAGCCATGGAGGCTAAGGCTCACACACTAGAGTCCATAATCTCACACAAGGGAGGAAATCAGCCTAGCAATCAGACTGACCACTCACACACGACCTAGAGAGCTAGAGAATGCTCTCATGGCACACTCCTAGTGGTCACATAACCCACAAACCCATGGAGAATCGCCATGTGTCCATGGCTAGCACACAAGGATCTCACCTCACCTAAAAAGTAAGGAGAGGTACCTTTATCCTAGTCAGCACACTCTGACAAGGCAATCCTAAGACCAAGGACCTTTTTGGATATTTCTCCCATCAGGTCTTGACCCTGGACCTCTTGCCTTTTTCTTTTCTCA
>SZWC01009790.1:0-34660 GCA_023375785.1 Penium margaritaceum
CCCCCCCCCCCCCCCCCCCCCCCCAGGTCGCGAGCCTTTTCTATATTGCGCGTATGAGGATTCAAACCCAGGGCCTACCGCTCCAAAATCTAACTCTATTGGCACTAAGCCAACTCACATGGTGTTCATATGATGTCCAAATGACATTATAAGGGATACTATCGGTGAAGGGCATAAAACAAGCGGGTTTTAGATTAGAGGGTAGTTTTCAAAAGTATGGACGATAACAAAGTTAGTTTAATTGTAAAAATTTGACGCAGTAGGAATTTCGAACATGAATAAACTCTCAATCATTGCTCCGATTGACCAGCCGTAAGAAGGAAAGTTGACTACACACAGCGAAACTCGTTTTATGATATCAAGTGAAACAAGCATACTTTGGTTGGTCATTGTGCATGGTAGCTACACCGTGCCACCACTTATCGAAGGTCTTTGTACTTGCTAGTTGATACCGAGCATTCCCAAACCATTGTTTCTCTCTCTGCCCATTTTTGACTTGTATTATGAGTCGTGAACGTTGACAACACACACTAAACTTCTTTGGTCATGAGCAGTGATGTATGCCTACTTGGGTAGGTCATTGTGCACGGTAGTCACACCGTGCAAATACATACGAAAAATCTTTGTACTTGCTAGAAGATACACAATATTTTGAAACCATGTTTTCCCCCTCTGACAGTTTGTGACTCATGTTATGGGTTGTGAATGTTGACCACCCATATTGAAATTATTTTGTCATGGTTAGTGACATATGCCTAGTTTGGTTTGTCACTGTACGTGGTTACCACGCCGTGTCACTACGTATTGAAGGTCTTTGTGCTTTCTAGTTGATAGCTAGTGTTCCCAAACCATTGTTACCCCCCTCTGACTATCATTGAATCGTGTTGTGAGCTGTCACCGCTGACCACATGAAGTGAAATTCTTTGGTCATGGTCAGTGACATATGCATACTTTGGTTGGTCACTGTGCATGGTAGTCACGCTGTGCGACTACATATTGAGGGTATTTGTACTTGCTTGTCGATAACTAGTATTCACAACCCATTATCTTCCACCCTGACCATGTTTGACTCGTGTTATGAGTTGTCATAGTTTACCACACTTAGTGACATTATTTGATCATGGTCAGTGACATATGCCTACTTTGGTTGGTCATCGTGCATGGTATCCACACCGTGCCTCAACTTATTGAAGGTCCTTGTGCTTGCTAGTTGGTACCTGGTGTTCCCAAACCATTGTCTCCCCCTCCGACCATTTGTGACTCCTATTATGAGTTATCAACGCTGACCACACACGGCGGATTTCTTTGTTCAAAGGTAGTACATATGCCTACTTTGGTCGGTCATTGTGCATGGTAGCCACACCGTGCTTATACTGATTGAAGGTCGTTGTACTTGCTAGTTGAGAACTAATATTCACAGAACATTGTTTCCCCCTCTGACCGTTTGTGGATTGTGGTACGGTTAGTGACCACCCATATTGAAATTATTTCATCATGGTCAGTGACATATGCCTAGTTTGGTTGTTTGGTGTGCATAGTAGCCACACCGTGCCACTACGTATTGAAGTTTTTTGTCCTTTCTAGTCGATACACAGGGTTCCCGAACCATTGTCTCTCCCTCTGACCATTTGTGACTCGTGTTATGAGTTGTCACTGTTGACCATATGTTCACGGTGTTTCGTTTATCCACAGGAGGAAGGGAAAAAATATCAAGGCCAGGGTCAGGATATTGGCAAGAAAAAGGGGGGGGGGGGGGGGGTCGACGGATGATCCAGCAACCACCAACCGAAGAAAACAAGATCAGAAGGGGAGCAGTTTGATTCCGGAGAGCAACGGGGCGCGAAAGAAGATATTGCGGTGGACACCGTGACCTGACCAGACCTGCCGAGAGGAAAGGAAGGTGGTCCAAGGCTAGGTTGATGGTAGCGAAGCCGCGTACGAGCCTGGACAAGAGGAGCGGCACTCGGAACGCATTATCCGAAAGCGTTTTGATGTGCGAGCCGCAAAAGGGGCTGGCCAGCGGAATGGAGGTGCTTGAAGGACAATGCGAGGTGAGGATAAGAAGGGAAGAAGAGGAGGAGATTGGCTGTTGTCCATCGAAGGAACTGCCGATCGACTGCTGATGCTGGAGACTACCGAGGCGCTCAGATCTAACGCCAGTGACGCTCAAGTGAGAGTGCACAAACACCGACTCCCGAGCACATCCCGGCGTGGAAGACAAGCCCAGCCGTTGCCAACACGAATAAGAGATTGCTACCCCTCAGGCAACTCAGACCGTTCAGGGGGACCAGTGTCCCGTCTCGCAAAAAGCTAGAGTGGGGAAATTACACTAGACTTGGAGTGTGTGTGTGTGTGTGTGTGTGTGTGTCTGTGTGTGTGTGCGTGTGTGTGTGTGTGTGTGTGTGTGCGTGTGAGTGTGTGAGGATCCCCGGATGGGAAGGCCCCTCCCCAAGGAGCACGTGACGGAGCCATCATGGGTTGGTCCTGAGTTTCCGCGGGAGCACCAGCCGCCCAGCTCCACCAGGGCCGCCCGAGACTCGCCGGTGACCTTCTACACCATCTGCAACTGCTGCAATGTGCCCCATCGGCTGGGCGCACGGACCGTCTGGGGAGTGATGCAATGGTCGCATCAACCCGCCGGTGGAGCCCTGGAGCAGTTCTTGTAATGGTGGCTACAAAGACATCCCCATGACGACGAGCCTCGTCCCGTGGACAGTTGGCAGGAGGTCGCCCGTGACGTCGGACGACGTGCTGCAGAGGCCGTAGAAAAGCAGGCCAAGGCGTTCCGGTTTTACCAACGGTACCGGCAGAAACTCTTCTGCTTGAGGGACGAAGAGCTGACGCGTACCCATCCCCGTGCAGGTCGATGTGTCGACGGTTCTTTGGAGCTGCGCCGCGCCACACCACGTGCAAGCGAGCAGGGCGGTGTGAGCCGCACTGTGTTATTGCAGGGACTAGCTCCGATCGACGATCCGACGACTCAGGACGCATACGGTTTGCGCATGTTGCTGGGTGATATGCAGGGGAGGGATTGCATGGGTAGCGATGGAGTGTTGATCTCGTGTGTGTAAATTTGACTAGAGGCAAGCATTTTGATTGTCCAAATTGTTCTATTCATGCCCTCGGGATCATCTTGAGGGACATAGCTACATTCGGTGGATGATCTCCCGTCACTGATGGAATGCTGAGGGAAACTATAGTTCGAATAGCCACAATAGGTTCTCAACATTACCCCAGATGTGTTGTCGGGAAGAATTCTGCTAATCGAAACTCTACCATACGGTGGATAATCGGTCGTCAGTGATTACAAGCTTATGAATGGCATAGACCAGGCAGTCGGAAGTTTATTGATGAATAGGGATACATGACATACATTCCCTAGGTTAACATGGTGAATGGTCTGTTGAGTGAGTGAAAGTGAGAACATGCAGGGAAAGAAGTGGGAAAAAAGAGCGACGTAGGACGCGAAGTGAACGTAGTCACAGGATAGCGTACTGTGAACCGTGACTGAGAGCTAAACCCTACATGCTGTCAATCCGATTCCGGCCGATGGCGGAAAACGGTATAACAGTGTTAATGGTGCGGTGATCATGGACTCGCTTGTTTTCTGTGACAGGTGTGGCAGGTACCTTCAAATCAGTCTACGCTTCGAAGCGCGATAATCCGGGGAGGGAGTCGTCGCGTTTCCAACCGGGCGGAAGGAGGCGTAGACGAACCGACCTCGACGATCCTCTTGACCACGGGGGTGACCCTTGCCATCTTACAAAGCGCAAGAACAAGAGGACGGTGCCGGTGGATCATTTGACTGTACCTTTGGCGACCCAAGGACGAGTCCTGCCCCACCATGTGGCCCCAAGAAGACAGGATGAGACGGGCACCCACCGCCCACCGCTAGGAGGGAAGCCCAAAAGATCCTCCAGGACTGGACCCCAAGTTTGAGTGGGATCCGGTAGATGATCCGTCCCCACAACTATACAATGAGGAGAACAAGATGAAACCTGATGAAGAAGAAGAGTTCCACCTGCGACGTCTTGAGGAACTCCGAGAATGGAAAGTTATCAAGCAGGCGCAGTTGGCCGCCGCGACGCTAGAAGATCCGGAGTAGGACGACGTGCACAAGCAAGACGGGGAATGTGATTTTGTGCAAGTGGAAGATTCCGTGTCCAAGACAAACAAGGAGTTGTAGCAGACAAGGGGCCCGTCCTCCTCCACGAGGTCACTACTCCAGATGGACAAACTGTTTATGGAGCAGTGGACATGACCGAGGAACACCATGCACCGCGGCGCCTTGAATTTTCTACCCCAAGGAAATCTTCACCCGCACCCTCTGTAACCCATGACGGGGAGTGTGCAAACCCAGAAGACGCCCAGAATGACCAGGCAGATGAAGAAGAGGTGTCACTAGATCATCCCTCAATGGAGGCTCTGCACTCCATACATCAGCCTGTAACTTTCCGTCCTTGGGCAGTCCCCTCCCGTCCAGTGGTTCACCCTCGACGGCCGGCCTCGGACAACGGTGTATCTCCACCATGTGTGCCGAGGAGCCCAGAGGTTGTGCAACAATGGGCAAGGGAGACCCGACGGGAAGGCCCATCCCTTATGACCTCACGACATGCAGATGCTGGGCAACAGTCCTCACACCAGCAGCAAACGAACAAGGTGCCATTTGCTTTCGCAGCATCGTGCCGCCGGGAAGCCCCAACTCAAGGAAGCGTCAATCCTTCGTCCACGGGTGGAGCCACCAGGCACATGCGGACCTTGAGAGGGGGGGCGCATATCCCAACGAGGGCCGCGTCAAGCAAGTATTCATTGCAACCTGTCCAATCCAAGAAGCAACCATCTCATCTTCAAACGAGCAAGGCATCAGCCACTCCCATGATGGGAGACTCCAGCAAAAATCACGAGCAACGGGGGGCATGGCTGGACCTGGGCAGGGATCAGTCACTCACAGAGGCAAGTAGTACACCGCGCGAGTACAGGCAAGTTCAGCAAGACAAAAAACGAGGAGTTTTGGACTGGGAGGAACCGACGCAGGATGGATTCGACCGAGGGGAGGGGGAACCACTTTATCAGCTGGTACCAGAGCAGTTGGCCTGGCGCAAGTGCATCGACCTCACACGGGGGCCCAGTCACGGGCACAGGTGCAGATGTTGCCTCCACAAGAATTGGCTTCAAATTCAGCGGCGAAGGCTTCTTACACACTCCCAAAGCTTGACATTTTCAAAGGTGAACCAGAGGACGACCCCGCCATGTGGCTGTCTAAGTTGGACACCTGCCTTGACTATGGACTACTATCTCCAAACTACATTGTCCTTGCGGTGCATCTCGCGTTGCACGGGAAAGCATTGGAGTGGTTCACTGCAGAACATAGAGAACATCCATTTGTGGACTACGATGACATGGCAAAAAGAATGATCAAGAGATTTGACCCAATGAGCCTCGAAGAAGCAGAGCTCCAAATTCGCAATATCCGCATGAAGGCACCGGAATTCATCAAGCTACACAACGACAAATGCACTAAGATTTTGACGCGCTGCATTGACATACCCTTGTGCATGATCAAGGAATGTTACCGTGATTCTCTTATCCCAGTATTTGTCAATACGTTGGACCTACGACAATTCAGTACATTGGACGTCTGAAGGAGGAGGCAGAACACCAGCAAAGGGAGATAAAGCGGCGAGCGGCTTGAGAGCAGTCAGCTCCAAAGGAGCATATGGCTCCAACCATCCGCATGCCAGCAGGAGCTTCAGTATCCAACCCAATGAACCCCCACAATTTCCCACCCGGGAGTTGTTATGGTTGTGGAGCATTCACCCACCGGCGCAGGGAGTCTCCCTACCCCGCTCTTGTGCACGGTATGCCACCTAGGGGAAGACAGTACCAAGGACGCGGACCAATAGGACCAGGACCTGCGGTAGGTCGACAGGCAGTCGGTTCTAGCGACACTACCCGTCCGTCTGGTCCAACCGGCAATGGAACAGCGTAGTGGAAGGCGTATGCGCAACAGCGGGAAATGGGAGAAACACCAGCAACCTCCCAACCTTCTACTTCAGACACGCCTGCGCGGAATGTGAAGCTGGGTCTTCTCTGCTCCAAGGAACAAACCACAGAAACACCCCCAACGGCTGCGGAACAGGAACTGGTCACAATGGCTCAAGCACAATGCGTGGAAGGATGGTCAATCGCGGAGATGTACGAGCGCATGCGCAAATACAAGGAACAACAGGAACGGGCCGAGGCAGACCTACAGACATGTGTTGAAACGCACTCTACCCGCCTACCAAATCAGATTTTGGCGATGTCTCTCAAGCCCCCATCCGTATCGCGCGTGCGCCCCCTGAGGTGTCCCACGCCTCCGCGTCACCAAAAGGTGATCTTTGCATCCTCGACACACAACGAGCCCACGACAGGTGTTTAATTTTCCTTCCATCCTTTCAAGGAGATATCCCTGGGGGAATACTTGCAGAAAAATCCCACTCATCTCCCGGCCTTCGTAGTCGTTCTGGGCGAATGTGCTGAGAAGCCTCGTCCGGCTGGCATTTGCCTCAATTGCACCTGGGCCCCACGTGATCGACTCAGCAAGGTAGTCATCAAGGCTGAACCTGACACTTGGGGATGGCGGCCCATGCCTCTTGCACCACCTAAGACACAGGCTCCCAACCATGAGGTGGTCAGCTCTTTTGTATGGATATGCGGCAAAACGTTCCTAGCAATCATCGACCTGGGTGCCACTCACACCATGGTGACACTCTAGGTCCTATAAGCGGTCAGCTGACAACACGACATCAATGATGTTTACAAATGCATCCGGCGGTTTGGATGCAGGACATGGTGTCGTGGACAACCTTCCCCTGCAAGTGGGCCCCATCCACGAGGTCGTACGCATGCAGGTCACGGTGGCCCGCACCTACGACATCTTGTTAGGAACCGACTACCTCATCCCTTGACAAGCAGGCCTGTTCTATGATGATGGAGTCATGCAACTGACCTTGGCAGGATATACCACATGTGCAGTCCTGATTGTGGGTCCAAGGACGTCAATGCCTACCCAGGCAGGTCATCCCTTTTCATTGGAGGAAGCCCGTGCTAAGGACTACGCTGCCAGGAATTCCATCTTGGCGTACCCCAAGCATGATGTATTCCTCGCTGTTCCGCCATATGCGAAGAGGGCGGAGATGCTAGCTCCCACACCAACACCCCTCCCATCATGCTGTACATGAGCACATGCTGCTCCAACGGACGATCGACCGCGGCTCCCCATGGGCAGAATACCCATGCCGTCGATGGACAACCCCAAATAGCTGTCCCACAGCGCAGTAAACAGGTGCTCCGATGACCTCATCCCGGCACCCACCACTCCCACTCATTCCGGGCCTCCATAGACGTTAAATCAACTGCTTGAGCCAACGATCACACAACCAGTGACCCCAGAGGATCTCATCAGGGAGGCGGAGCGCAAAGGAAAGATGCTCGTTATCGATAACGACACCGCTCTCTATGAAGATGCTGACTCTGAATAACCGGACGAAGAGCTAATGAGCAACATCGGCTGGCTTCGCCTTGATGACAAGCCACATCCGTGTCAATCAAAGGCCCTCGCCATCACATCAGGTGGTTCTTGCAATTTTAACCTGCAGATTTATGATTATTGGGATCCTGACCCTGATCTCGGGGCCGGTCTGGTGGGGGATGAAGAGCCGCCACCATCCACGGTCCCACATTCCCAACGATGGTATCACATGCTTCATGAACGCTTAACAGAAGAACAGGGGCAAGAAGTCAAGGAGCTCCTTACATACGATGAAGAAGTATTCGTAGGCAAGTAAACGGAGATCGGAGCAGTCAACACGGTACATGTCATCAACGCACGAGATGCACCTGCACATAAGCAGAAGGCTCGTTGCCTTCTCCAGGACCAGGAAGATATCATCAATGAAGGCCTGCGTAAACTCAAGGAGCAAGGCATGATCGTGGAAGTGGAAAGCCCTTGGCGCTCCAACCTGGTGATCGTGGGGAAACCGGACGGTACGCAACGGTTCTTTGTTGACTTACGTGACCTCAACAAGGTCACCATTGAGGATGCTTACCCCATGCCACTCATTGTCGACATCCAAGAGGGACAACATGGAAAGAGTTGGTTTGCTAAGCTTGACGTCAAATCTGCTCTCCATACCATTCCTATGGACCACAATTCAATGTTGAAAACAGCCTTCATCACCCCAGACGGGCTTTATGCCTTCACCCGCATGCTCTTCGGGTTGCGTAATGCCAGTGCTACGTTTCAACGCGTAATGGACCAAGTGCTATGAGACGTTCCTCATGCCTGCTGTTACGTGGACGACGTCATGGTCGCTGCGTTTAGCTTCTAAGAGCTGATGGCTTCGCTGGATGCCGTGTTTTCAGCCCTACGCTTGGCGAATCTTTGCGTGAAGGCCAGCAAGTGTGTCACCGGGACGGACAGCATGGAGTTCCTACGGTTCATCGTCAGTGCCCAGGGGATATCCACAGACCCAGCCAAGATTGCAGCTGTCCGTGAATGGAAACGCCCAATTACATCATCTTAGGTCAAGATCTACTTGGGCTTTGTCAGCTTCTACCGCAAGTTCGTCCGTGATCACGCAAAAATTGTTTGTCCTTTACAATGCCTCACACACCAAGATGAACCCTTTGAACGGACAGAGGCCTGTCAGCTTGCATGGGTGGAAATCAAGCATCACCTCATCACGGCTCCAATGCTGGAGTTCCCAAACTTCAACCTGCCATTCGTCGTCATGATAGAATTTTCACAGGAAGGCATCAGGGCCATCCTGTCTCAGCGCGGGGACGACGGCATGATGAGAGTGGTCAGTTAGGGTTGCCGCGCGCTCAATGAAGCTGAGGCTAAATATCCTCCTGTGAAGGGAGAATGCCTGGCGGTCTTGTGGGCCATTCAGTTTTGCCGAGACTATGTGAAGAATGGGAAACCCTTTACCATCCTCACTGATCATCAGGCCCTCCAATGGTTGCTTACAATGCAAAATCACGTAGGCATCCTGGGAAAATGGGCCTTACTTCTCCAAGGATATAATCTAACAATCAACTATCAGCCAGCATTTGCGAACCTGAACGCCGACGCTCTCAGCCGATTACCAAGAGAAGGATGGAAAGATCGCAGCTCCGCCGACACAATGACATACGGCGGTGGACCACCCCCTGATGAGCCCCCAACAACGACATACAGTGGTAGACCACCTCCTGACGAGCCCCCTTCAGGGTGGAAGGTTCTGATCCAGGGTCATGCACACAACCTCACCTTTGAGGAGTACCGCTGGGCGTATCCGCTCGAGGGTTTTCCTCAGTATGACGCGAACATCAGCCACATTAACGTCTGATGACAAACTGACCTCTTCAAGGATGCGCCAAGATGGACACACAAAGAATACGGAGATTGGCTTCGCCAAGTGTGACGCGACTCTGCACCTTCACCCGTGTCGCACACTTAGCCAGTCGCGACTCCAACACCACAAGGACAGACAGGTCAACCAGTGACAAATGCCATCCGGCAGTTGTTTGACCGGATGCACCTTACGTTACCTTGGATCGACGTCCTGACTCACTTGCCATGGCAAATTACACAACTCGGATCCTTCTATAGAGAGATTAACGCTGCGTTGGCCCCATCGGAATGGAGGGTGAGCTGTTGGCTCAAATTGCCAGGCCACCGCATGATAAGGGATCAAGTCGATGGAACTCGACGGATCATTCGTTGAGTTCTCGACACGGGAGGCCTTGCCTGGCGACCCGTGACCCTATGTCGCCAACCATGGCAAGAATTCACATGTACGGTTGTCTCATGCTCCGTCTGGATCGCCGATGTAAAATTCGTCACCGTCGTAGATACCGGGGCAACGCATACCACCGTTGCCATGCGCGTCGTCCAGCGATTTAATTGGTCGAACCTCATCCGATCTCTTCATCTCCGCTTCTGAACCGCAGGGGGCAATATTACCCAGTCCGAGGGACAAATTGACTTATTTCCCCTTCGGGTCGGAAACATTCACCAGAGCTGCCGACGCAGGTATGTGAAACATCCACGTACGATGTCCTCCTCACAAACGATTGGTTGACGCCGTGCGACGCGATAGTTGTACTCGGGGAGAAATGCATGACGCTACACTACGATGACGAGGCACCATCATACGTCCCAATTACATTCAAAGCAACAGAAGTGCCACATAAGTGGCACGCACAATTGCTGACAAGGCAGGAGCCTCCCACCAGCCACATTGGACATGCGGACGATCAATCCACCGCGGCCCGTTTCATGAAGGTCGTCGCTCACGCACCGACATCTCCTACAGTGGACTTCATCGGTCATAGTCAGTGACGTGTGCATCCTTTGGTTGGTCACTGTGCACGCTAGCCACACCGTGCCACTACTTGTTGAAAAGCTTTCTACTTGCTAGTTGATAACTAGTGTTTCCAACCCATGATTTCCCCCACTAACCATTTGTGACTCGTGTTATGAGTTTTCAACGTTGACCACACACTGTGAAATCCGTTTGGTCATGGTTTGTGACATATGCCTACTTTGGTTTGTCACTGTACATGTTTACCACGCCGTGTCATTACGTATCAAAGGTCTTTGTCCTTTCTTGTTGACAGCTAGTGTTCCCAAACCATTGTAAGCCCCCTCTGTCTATGTGTGACTCAAGTTGTGAGTTGTAAATGTTGACCACATGAAGTGAAATTCTTTGTTCAGGGTCAGTGACATATGCATACTTTGGTTGGTGACTTTGCATTGTAGCCACACTGTGCCACTACATATTGAAGGTATTTGTACTTGCTAGTCGATAACTAGTATTCACAAACCATTGTCTTCCACCCTGACCATTTGTGACTCGTGTTATGAGTTGTCAAAGGTTACCACACTTAGTGACATTATTTGATCATTGTCAGTGACATATGCCTACTTTGGTTGGTCAACTTTCATGGTGTCTACACCGTGCCACGACGTATTGAAGCTCCTTGTGCTTGATTTTGATACTTGGCGTTCCCAAACCATTGTTTGCCCCTCTGACCAGTTGTGATTCGTATCATGAGTTGTCAAATTTGACCACACACAGCTGATTTCTTTGGTCAAAGGCAGTCCATATGCCTACTTTGATTGGTCATTGTGCATGGTAGCCACACCATGATACTACTGACTGAAGCTCATTGTACTTGCTAGTTGGAGACTGATATTCCCATAGCATTATTTCCTCCCCTGGCCGTTTGTGACTCGCGTTATGGTCAGTCAATGTTGACCACCCATATTGTAATTCTGTGGTCATGGTCAGTGACATATCGGTAGTTTGGTTGTTTGTTGTGCATATTAGCCACACCGTGACACTACGTATTGAAGTTCTTTGTCCTTTCTAGTCAATACATAGGGTTCCCAACCCATTGTCTCTCCCTCGGACCATTTGTGACTCGTGTTATGAGTTGTCAATGTTGACCATACATAGTGGACTTCTTCTGTCATAGTCAGTGACGTGTGCATCCTTTGGTTGGTCACTGTGCACCCTAGTCACACCGTGCCACTGCTTGTTGAAAATATTTCTACTTCCTAGTTGATAAGTAGTGTTCCCAACCCATGGTTTCCCCCACTGACCATTTGCGCCTCATGTTATGAGTTTTCAACGTTGACCACACACTGTGAAATCCGTTTGGTCATGGTTTGTGACATATGCCTACTTTGGTTTGTCCCTGTACATGGTTACCACGCCGTGTCACTACGTATCGAAGGTCTTTGTGCTTTCTAGTTGATAGCTAGTGTTCGCAAACCGTTGTTAGCCCCTCTGAATATCTGTGACTCGTGTTGTGAGTTGTCAACATTGACTACATAAAGGGAAATTCTTAGGTCATGGTCAGTGACATATGCATACTTTGGTTGGTCACTGTGCATTGTAGCCACACTGTGCCACTACACATTGAAGGTATTTGTACATGCTAGTAGATAAACATTATCTCCCACTCTGGCCATTTGTGACTCGTGTTATGAGCTGTCAAAGTTTACCACACATAGTGACATTATTTGGTCATGATCAGTGACATGCGTACCTTGGTTGGTCATCGTGCATGGTATCCACACCGTGCCACAACGTATTGAAGGTCATTGTTCTTGCTAGTTGATACCTGGTGTTCCCAAAGAATAGTTTCCCCCTCTGACTTTTTGTGACTCGTATTATGAGTTGTCAACGTTGACCACACACAGCGGATTTCTTTGGTCAAAGGTAGTACATATCCCTAGTGTAGTCGGTCATTGTGCATGGTAGCCACACCGTGCTACTACTGATTGAAGGGCGTTGTACTTGCTAGTTGAGAACTGATATTCCCGGACCATTGTTTCCCCCTCTAACCGTTTGTGAGTCGTGTTATGGTTTGTGAACGTTGACCACCCATATCAAAATTCTTTGGTCATGGTCAGTGACATATGCCTAGTTTGGTTGTTTGGTGTGCATAGTAGCCACACCGTGCCACTGTGTATTGGAGTTCTTTCTCCGTTCTAGTCCATACATAGGGTTTGCAAACCATTGTCTCTCCCTCTGATCATTTGTGACTCGTGTTATGAGTTGTCGATGTTGACCATACATAGTGGACTTCTTCAGTCATAGTCAGTGACATGTGCATCCTTTGGTTGGTCATTGTGCACGCTAGCCACACCGTGCCACTACTTATTGAAAATCTTTCTACTTGCTAGTTGATAACTAGTGTTCCCAACTCATGGTTTCCCCCACTGACCATTTGTGACTCGTGTTATGAGTTTTCAACGTTGACCACACAGTGTGACATATGCCTACTTTGGTTTGTCACTGTACAAGGTTACCACGCCGTGTCATTACGTATCGAGGGTATTTGTGCTTTCTTGTTGACAGCTAGTGTTCCCAAACCACTGTTTGTCCCCTCTGACTATCTGTGACTCATGTTGTGAGTTGTAAATGTTGACCACATGAATCGATTTTATTTGTTCATAGTCAATGACATATGCGTACTTTGGTTGGTCACTGTGCAATGTAGCCTCACTGTGCCACTACATATTGAATGTATTTGTACTTGCTAGTCAAAAACTAGTATTCACAAGCCATTATCTTCCACCCTGACCATTTGTGACTCGTGTTACAAGTTATCAAAGTTTACCAGACTTAGTGATGTTATTTGGTCATGGTGAGAGACATATGCGTACTTTGGTTGGTCATTGTGCATGGTATCCACACCGTACCACAATGTGTTGAAGCTCCTTGTGCTTGCTATTTGATACTTGGGGTTCCCAAACCAATATTTCCCCCTCTGACCATTTGTGACTCGTATTATGAGTTGTCAACGTTGACCACACACGGTGGATTTCTTTGGTCAAAGGCAGTACATATGCCTACTTTGGTCTGTCATTGTGCATGGTAGCCTCGCCGTACTACTAATGACTGAAGGGCGTTGTACTTGCTAGTTGGTATCTGGTATTCTCAAACCATTGTTTCCCCCTTTTGACAATTTGTGACCCATATTATGGGTTGTCAACGTTGACCACACAAAGTAAAATTATTTGGTCATGGTAAGTTGCACATGCCTATTCTGGCTGGTCATTGTGCATGGTATTCACACCGTTCCACTACTTGTTGAAAGTATTTGTACTTGCTAGGCAATACCGAGTATTCCCAAACCATTGATTCTCCCTCTGCCCATTTTTGACTTTTATTATGAGTTGTGAACGTTGACCACACACACTAAACTTTCGTACGTCATGAGCAGTGATGTATGCCTACTTGGATAGGTCATTATGCACGGTAGCCACACCGTGCCAATACACTCAAAAAATCTTTGTACTTGCCAGAAGATACATAGTGTTTTGAAACCATGTTTTCCCCCTCTGACCATTTGTGACTCATGTTATGGGTTGTGAACGTTGACCACCCATATTGATTTTTTTTGGTTATGGTTAGTGACATATGCCTAGTTTGGTTTGTCACTTTACGTGGTTACCACACCGTGTCACTACGTATTGAAGGTCTTTGTGCCTTCTCGTTGAGAGCTAGTGTTCCCAAACAATTGTTACCCCTCATCTGTCGATCAGTGACTCGTGTTGTGAGTTGTCAACGCTGACCACATGAAGTGAAAATCGTTAGTCATCGTCAGTGACATATGCATACTTTGGTTGGTCACTGTGCATGGTAGCCGCGCTGTGCAACTACATATTGAAGGTATTTGTACTTGCTACTGGATGACTAGTATTCACAAACCATGGTCTTCCACTCTGACTATTTGTGACTTGTCTTATGAGTTGTCAAAGTTTACCACACTTAGTGACATTATTTGGTCATGGTCAGTGACATATGCCTACCTTGGTTGGTCATCATGCACGGTATCCACACCGTGCCACAACATATTGAAGGTCCTTGTGCTTGCTAGTTGATACCTGGTGTTCTCAACCCATTTCCTCCCCCTCTGACCTTTTATAATGAGTTGTCAACGCCGACCAGACACAACAGATATCTTTGGTGAAAGGTAGTACATATGCCTACTTTGGTCGGTCATTTTGCACTGTAGCCATACCGTGCTTATACTCATTGAAGGTTGCTATACTTGCAAGTTGAGAACTGATATTCACAGACCATTGTTTCCCCATCTGACCGTTTGTGACTTGTGCTATGGTTGGTGTATGTTGACCACTTAAATTGAAATTGTTTCATCATGGTCAGTGACATATGCCTAGTTTGTTTGTTTGGTGTGCACAGTAGCCACACCGTGCCACTGGGTATTGAAGTTCTTTGTCCTTTCTAGTCGATACACAGGGTTCCCAAACCATTGTCTCTCTCTCTCTCTGACCATTTGTGACTCGTGTTATGAGTTGTCAATGTTGACCATACATAGTGGAATTCTTCGGTCATAGTCAGTGACGTGTGCATCCTCTGGTTGGTTACTGTGCACGCTAGCCACACCGTGCCACTACTTGTTGAAAATCTTTCTTCCCGCTAGTTGATAACTAGTGTTCCCAACCCATGCTTTCCCCCACTGACCATTTGTGACTCGAGTTATGAGTTTTCAACGTTGACCACGCAGTGTGAAATCCGTTTGGTCATGGTAAGTGATATATGCCCACTTTTGTTTGTCACTTTACATGGTTACCACGCAATGTCACTACGTATTGAAGGTCTCTGTGCTTTCTTGTTGATAGCTAGTGTTCCCAACCCATTATTACCCCCTCTCAATATCTGTGACTCGTGTTGTGAGTTGTCAACATTGACCACATGAAGTGAAATTCTTTGTTCATGGTCAGTAGTATATGCGTACTTTGGTTGGTCACTGTGCATTGAAGCCACACTGTGCCACTACATGTTGAAGGTGTTTTTACTTGCTAGTCGATAACTAGTATTCACAAACCATTATCTTGCACCCTGACCATTTGTGACTCGTGGTATGAGTTGTCAAAGTCTACCACACATGGTGACATTCTTTGGTCATGGTCAGTGACATATGCATACCTTGGTTGGTCATCGTGCATGGTATCCACACCGTGCCATGACGTATAGTAGCTCCTTGTGCTTGCTATTTGATACTTGGTGTTCCCAAACCATTGTTTTCCCCTCTGACCATGTGTGAATTGTATTATGAGTTGTCGACGTTGATCAGACAAAGCGGATTTCTTTCGTCAAATGCAGTACATATGCTTACTTTGGTCGGTCATTGTGCATGGTAGTCATGCCGTGCTACTTCTGACTGAAGGTCATTGTACTTGCTAGTTGAGAACTGATATTCCCAAACCATTGTTTCCTCCCCTGACCGTTTGTGACTCGTGTTATGGTTGGTCAACGTTGACCACCCATATTGAAATTATATGGTCATGGTCAGTGACATATGCCTGGTTTGGATGTTTGGTGTGCATGTTATCCACTTCGTGCCACTACGTATTGAAGTTATTTCTCCTTTCTAGTCCATGCATAGGGTTCCAAACCATTGTCTCTCCCTCTGACCATCCATGACTCGTGTTATGAGTTGTCAATGTTGACAACACACAATGGACTTCTTCGGTCATAGTCAGTGACGTATTCATCCTTTGGTTGGTCACCGTGCACGCTAGCCAAACTGTGCCACTACTTGTTGAATTGGTTCGTACTTGCTAGTTGAAAACTAGTGTTCCCAACCCATTGTTTCCCCCCTCTGACCATTTGTGACTCGTGTGATGAGTTTTCAACGTTGACATTACACTGTGAAATTCGTTTGGTCTTGGTTATTGACATATGCCTACTTTGGTTTTTCACTGTACATGGTTACCACGCCGTGTCACTACGTATTGAAGGTATTTGTGCTTTCTATTCAATAGCTAGTGTTTCCAAACCAATGTTACCCCCCTTTCACTATATGTGACTCGTGTTGTGAGTTTTAAACCCTCACCACATGAAGTGTAATTTGCTGGTCATGGTCAGTGACATATGCATACTTTGGTTGGTCACTGTGCATGGTGGCCACGCTGTGCCACTACATATTCAAGGTATTTTTACTTGCTACTTGGTGACTAGTATTCACAACCCATTGTCTTCCACTCTGACCATCTGTGAATCGTGTTATGAGTTGTCAAATTTTACCACACATAGTGACATTATTTTGTCATGGTCAGTGATATATGCCTACTTTGTTGTGTCATCGCGCATGGTATCCACGCCGTGCCACAACTTATTGAAGGTCCTTGTGCTAGCTTATTGATACCTGGTGTTCCCAAACCATTGTTCCCCCCTCTGACCATTTGTGAATCCTAGTATGAGTTGTCAGCGCTGACCACACACAGTAGATTTCTTTGGTCAAAGGTAGTACATATACCTACTCTTGTCGGTCATTGTGCATGATAGCCACACCGTGCTTATACTGATTAAAGGTTGCTGTACTTGCTAGTTGAGAGCTGATATTCACAGACCATTGTTTCCCCCTCTGACTGTTTGTGACTCGTGTTATGGTTGGTGAATGTTGACCACTTTTATTGAAATTCTTTCATCATGGTCAGTGACATATGCCTAGTTTGGTTGTTTGGTGTGCATAGAAGTTACACCGTGCCACTACGTATTGAAGTTATTTGTCCTTTCTAACCGATACATAGGGTTCCCAAACCACTGTCTGTCCCTCTGACCATTTGTGACTCGTGTTATGAGTTGTCAATGTTGACCATACATAGTGGACTCCCGGTCATAGTCAGTGACGTGTGCATCCTTTGGTTGGTCACTGTGTACGCTAGCCACACCGTGTCACTACTTGTCAAAAATCTTTCTACATGCTAGTTGATAACTAGTGTTTCCAACCCTTGGTTTCCTCCACTGACCATTTGTGACTCATGTTATGAGTTTTCAACGTTGACCACACACTGTGAAATCCGTTTGGTCATGGTTAGTGACACATGCCTACTTTGGTTTGTCACTATACATGGTTACCACTCCGTGTCATTACGTATCGCAGGTATTTGTGCTTTCTTGTTGACAGCTAGTGTTCCCAAACCATTGTTAGCCGCCTATGACTATCTGTGACTTGTGTTGTGAGTTGTAAATGTTGACCACATGAAGTGAAATTCTTTGTGTATTGTCAGTGACAAATGCATAAATTGGTTGATCACACTGCATTGTAGCCACACTGTGCCACTACATATTGAAGGTATTTGTACTTGCTAGTCCATAACTAGTATCCACAAACCATTGTCTTCCACTCTGACCATTTGTGACTCGTGTTATGAGCTATCAAAGGTTACCACACTTGGTGACATTATTTGGTCATGGTCAGTGACATATGCATACCTTGGTTGGTCATCGTGCAGGGTATCCACACTGTGCAACAACGTATTCTAGCTCTTTGTGCTTGCTATTTGATACTTGGTGTTCCCAAACCATTGTTTCCCCCTCTGAACATTTGTGACTCGTATTATGAGTTATCGACGTTGACCAGACACAGCGGATTTCTTTCGTCAAAGGCAGTACATATGCCTACTTTGGTCGGTCATTGTGCATGGTAGCCACACCGTGCTACCACTCACCGAATGTCGTTGTACTTGCTAGTTTATAACTGATATCCCCAAACCATTGTTTCCTCCCCTGACCGTTTGTGACTCGTGTTATGGTTGGTCAACGTTGATCACCCATATTGAAATTCTATGGTCATGGTCAGTGACGTATGCTTAGTTTGGATGTTTGGTGTGCATATTAGCCACACTGTGCCACTACGTATTGAAGTTATTTGTCGTTTCTAGTCCATGCATAGGGTTCCCAAACCATTGTCTCTCCCTCTGACCATGGGTGACTCGTGTTATGAGTTGTCAATCTTGACCATACATAGTGGACTTCTTCGATCATAGTCAGTGACATATGCCTACTTTGGTTGGTCATCGTGCATGGTATCCACACTGTGCCACAACTTATTGAAGGTCCTTGTGCTTGCTAGTTGATACCCGGTGTTCCCAAACCATTGTCTCCCCCTGTGACCATTTGTGAATCCTATTATGAGTTTTCAATACTGACCAGACACAGTAGATTTCTTTGGTCAAAGGTAGTACATATACCTACTTTGGCCGGTCATTGTGCATGGCAGCCACACTGTGCTTATACTGATTGAATGTCGCTGTACTTGCTAGTTGAAAACTGATATTCACAGACCATTGTCTCCCCCTCGGACCGTTTGTGACTCATGTTATGGTTGGTGAATGTTGACCACGTATATTGAAATTCTTTCATCATGGTCAGTGACATATGCCTAGTTTGGTTGTTTGGTGTGCATAGTAGCCACACCGTGCCACTACGTATTGAAGATATTTGTCCTTTCTAGTCAATACATAGGGTTCCTAAACAATTATCTCTCCCTCTGACCATTTGTGACTCGTGTTATGAGTTGTCAATGTTGACCATACATAGTGGACTTCTTCAGTCATAGTCAGTGACGTGTGCGTCGTTTGGTTGGTCACTGTGCACGCTAGCCACACCGTGCCACTACTTGTTGAAAACATTTCTATTTGCTAGTTGATAACTAGTGTTCCCAACCCATGGTTTCCCGCACTGACCATTTGTGACTCGTGTTATGAGTTTTCAACGTTGACCACCCATATTGAAATTCTTTGGTCATGGTTAGTGACATATGCCTAGTTCGGTTTGTCACTGTATGTGGTTACCATGCCGTGTCACTACGTATTGAAGGTCTCTGTGCTTTCTAGTTGATAGCTAGTTTTCCCAAACCAATGTTTCACCCCTGTGACTATTAGTGACTCTTGTTGTGAGTTGTCAACGCTGACCACATGAAGTGAAATTCGTTGGTCATGGTCACTGACATATGCATACTTTGGTTGGTCACTTTGCATGGTAGCCACGCTGTGCCACTACATATTGAAGGTATTTGTACTTGCTAGTTGATAACTAGTATTCACAAACCATTATCTTCCACCCTGACCATTCGTGACTCGTGTTATGCGTTGTCAAAGTTTTCCACGCTTAGTGACATGATTTGGTCATGGTCAGTGACATATGCCTACTTTGGTTGGTCATCGTTCATGGTATCCACACCGCTCCAGAATCTAACTCTATAAGGACTAAGCCAACTCACATGGTTGTCATATGATGTCCAAATGACATTATAAGGGTTCCTATGGGTAAAGGGTATAAAAAAAGGGGGTGTAAGATTATAGGGTAGTTTTCAAATGTATGATTGATAACAAAGTTAGGTCAATCAAAAGAAATTGATGATGACGGAATTTCAGATTTTGAAATTTTGAGCTTGAACAACCTCTCAACCATTGCTCAGACTGACCAGTCATAAGAAGGAAAATTGACTACACACAGTGAAACTCTTTTTATGATATTCAGTGAGACAGTTATACTTTGGTTGGTCATTGTGCGTTGTAGCCACACCGTGCCACCACTCATAGAAGGTATTTGTACTTGCTAGTCGATACCGAGTATTCCCAAACCATTGTTTCTCCCTCTGGTCATGAGCAGTGATGTATGTGAACGTTGACCACACACACTTAACTTCTCTGGTCATGAGCAGTGATGTATGCCTACTTGGGTAGGTAATTGTGCATGGTAGCCACACCGTGCCAATACATACAAAAACTCTCTGTACTGGCTATAAGATACATAGTGTTTTGAAACCATGTTTTCCCCATCTGACCATTTGTGACTCATGTTATGGGTTGTGAATGTTGACCATCCATATTGAAATTCTTTGGTCATGTTTATTGACATATGCCTAGTTTGGTTTGTCACTGTACGTGGTTACCACGCCCTGTCACTACGTATTGAAGGTCTTTGTGCTTTCTAGTTGATAGCTAGTGTTCCCAAACCATTGTTACCCCCCTCTGACTATCAGTGACTTGTGTTGTGAGTTGTCAACGCTGACCACATTAAGTGAAATTCGTTGGTCATGGTCAGTGACATATGCATGAAGCGAAATTTGTTGGTCACTGTGTATGGCAGCCATGCTGTGCCACTACATATTGAAGGTATTTGTACTTGCTAGTCCATAACTAGTATTCACAAACCATTATCTTCCACACTGACCATTTGTGACTAGTGTTATGAGTTTTCAAAGTTTACCATACTTAGTGACATTATTTGGTCATGGCCAGTAACATATGCCTACTTTGGTTGGTCATCGTGCATGGTATCCACACCGTGCCACAACTTCTTGAAGGTTCTTTTGCTTGCTAGGTGATACCTGGTGTTTCCAAACCATTGTCTCCCCCTTCTGACCATTTGTGACTCTTATCATGAGTTGTCAACGCCGACCACACACAGCGGATTTCTTTGGTCTAAGGTAGTACATGTGCCTACTTTGGTCGGTCATTGTGCATGGTAGCCACACCGTGCTACTACCAACTGAAGGTAACTGTACTTGCTAGTTGAGAACTGATATTCACAGACAATTGTTTCCCCCTCTGGACGTTTGTGCCTCGTGTTATGGTTTGTGAATGTTGACCACCCATATTGAAATTCTTTCATCATGGTCGGTGACATATGTCTACTTTGGTTGTTTGGTATGCATAGTAGCCACACCGTGCCACTACGTATGGAAGTTATTTGTCCTTTCTAGTACATGCATAGGGTACCCAAACCATTGTCTCTCCCTCTGACCATTTGTGACTCGTGTTATGAGTTGTCAATGTTGACCACGCATACTGGATTTCTTCGGTCATAGTCAGGGACGTATTCATCATTTGGTTGGTCACTGTGCATGCTAGCCAAATCATGCCACTACTTGTTGAAGTTCTTCATACTTGCTAGTTGACAACTAGTGTTTCCAACCCATTGTTTCCTCCTCTGACCATTTGTGACTCGTGAAATGCGTTTGGTCATGGTTAGGGACATATGCCTACTTTGGTTTGTCATTTTACATGGTTACCACGCCGTGTTACTACATATTAAAGGTATTTGTGCTTTCTAGGTGATAGCTAGTGTTCTGAAACCGTTGTTAGCCCTTCGGAATATCTGTGACTTGTGTTGGGAGTTGTCAACATTGACCACATGAAGTGAAATTCTTTTGTCATGGTCAGTGACATATGCATACTTTGGTTGGTCACTGTGCATTGTAGCCACACTGTGCCACTACATATTCAAGGTATTTGTACGTGCTAGCCGGTAACTAGTACTTAGAATCCGTTGTCTTCCTCTCTGACCATTTGTGACTCGTGTTATGAGCTGTCAAAGTTTACCACACATGGTGAAATTCTTTGGTCATGGTCAATGACATATGCATACCTTGGTTGGTCATCGTGCATGGTCTCCACACCGTGCCACAACGTATTGAAGGTCATTGTGCTTGCTAGTTGATACCTTGTGTTCACAAATAATTGTTTCCCCCTCTGACTCTTTGTGACTCGTATTATAAGTTGTCAGCATTTACCACCCATAGCGGATGTCTTTGGTCAAAGGCAGTACATATGCCTACTTTTCTCGGTCATTGTGCATGGTTGCCACACCGTGCTACTACTGATAGAAGGGCGTTGTACTTGCTAGTTGAGAACTGATATTCCCGGACCATTGTTTCCCCCCTCTGACCGTTTGTGACTCGTGTTATGGTTGGTGAACGTTGACCCCCCATATTCAAATTCTTTGGTCATGGTCAGTGACATATACCTAGTTTGGTTGTTTGGTGTGCATAGTAGCCACACCATGCCACTACGTATTGAAGATATTGGTCCTTTTTTGTCCATGCATAGGGTACCCAAACCATTGTCCCTCCCTCTGACCATTCGTGACTCGTGTTATGAATTGTCAATGTTGACCACGCATACTGGATTTCGTCGGTCATAGTCAGTGACGTATTCATCCTTTGGTTGGTCACAGTGCAAGCTAGCCAAACCGTGCCACTACTTGTTTAAGTTCTTCATACTTGCTAGTTGACAACTAGTGATCAAAGCCCATTGTTTCCCCCTGTGACCATTTGTGACTCCTGTTATGAGTTTTCAATCTTGACCACACACTATGAAATTTGTTTGGTCATGGTTAGGGACATATGCCTACTTTGGTTTGTCACTGTACATGGTTACCACCCCGTGTCACTACATATTAAAGGTGTTTGTACTTTCTAGTTAATAGCTAGTATTCTCAAACCATTGTTACCCCCTTTGACTATCTGTGACTCGTGTTGTGAGTTGTCAACGCTGACCAAATGAAGTGAAATTCGTTAGTCATGGTCAGTGACATTTGCATACTTTGGCTGGTCACTGTGCATGGTAGCCACGCTATGCCAGTACATATTGAAGGTGTTTGTACTTGCTTCTTGATAACTAGTATTTAGGAACCATTGTCTTCCACTCTGACCATTCGTGACTTGTGTTATGAGCTGTCAAAGTTTACCACCCTTAGTGATTTTTTCTGGTCATGATGAGTGACATATGCCTACTTTGGTTGGTCATCGTGCACGGTATCCACACCGTGCCACAACTTGTTAAAGGTCCTTGTGCTTGCTAGTTGATACCTGATGTTCTGAGACCATTGTTCCCCCTCTGACCATTTGTAATTTGTATCATGAGTTGTCAACGCTGTCCATACACAGCGGATTTCCTTGGTCAAAGGCAGTACATATGCCTACTTTGGTCGGTCATTGTGCATGGTAGCCACACTGTGCTTTTACTGATTGAAGGTCGCTGTACTTGCTAGTTGAGAACTGATATTCCCATACCATTGTTTCCCCGTCTGACCGTTTGTGAGTCGTGTTATGGTTGGTGAATGTTGACCACCCATATTGAAATACTTTGGTCATGGTCAGTGACATATGCCTACTTTGGTTGTTTGGTGTTCATTGTAGCCACACGGTGCGAATACGTATTGAATTTCGTTGTCCTTTCTAGTCCATACACAGGGTTCCAAAACCATTGTCGCTCCCTCTGACCATTTGTGACTCGTGTTATGAGTTTTCAATGTTGACCACACATAGTGGACTTCTTCGGTCATAGTAAACGACATATGCATCCTTTGGTTGGTCACTGTGCACGATAGTCACACCGTGCCACTACTTGTTGAAAATCTTTCTACTTACTAGTTGATAACTAGTGTTCCCAACCCAATGTTTCCCCCTTTGACCATTTGTGACTCGTGTTATGCATTTTCAACGTTTACCACACACACTGAAATTGATTTGATCATGGTTAGTGACATATGCCCACTTTGGTTTGTCACTGTACATGGTTACCACGCCGTTTCACTACGTATTGAAGGTCTCTGTGCTTTCTTGTTGATAGCTAGCGTTCCCAAACCATTGTTACCCCCTCTGAATACTTGTAACCTGTGTTGTGAGTTGTCAACATTGACCACAGGAAGTGAAATTCTTTGTTCATGGTCAGTGACATAAGCGTACTTTGGTTGGTCAAGTTGCATTGAAGCCACACTGTGCCATTACATATTGAAGGTATTTGGACTTGCTAGTCCATAACTAGTATTCACAAACCATTCTCTTCCACCCTGACCATTTGTGACTTGTTTTATGAGTTGTCAAAGTTTACCACACATGGTGACATTATCTGGTCATGGTCAGTGACATATGCATACATTGGTTGGCCATCGTGCATGGTATACACACCGTGCCACAATGTATTGTAGCTCCTTGTGCTTGCTATTTGATACTTGGTGTTCCCAAAACATGGTTTCCCTCTCTGACCACTTGTGACTCGTATCATGAGTTGTTGACGTTGACCAGACGCAGCGGATTTCTTTTGTCAAAGGCAGTACATATGCCTACTTTGGTCCATCATTGTGCATGGTAGCCACACCGTGCTACTAGTGACTGAAGTTCGTTGTACTTGCTAGTTAAGAACTGATATTCCCAGACCATAGTTTCCTCCCCTCACCGTTTCTGACTCGTGTTCTGGTTGGTCAACGATGACCAGCGTTATTGAAATTCCCTGGTCATGGCCAGTGACATATGCCTAGTTTGGATGTTTTGTGTGCATACTAGCCACACAGTGCCACTACGTATGGAAGTTATTTGTTCCTTCTAGTCCATGCATACGGTTCCCAAACCATTGTCTCTCCTTCTGACCATTCTTCACTCATGTTATGAGTTGTCAATGTTGACCACACACAGTGAACGTCAGTGACGTATTCATCCTTTGGTTGGTCACTGTGCATGCTAGCTACACCACACTTCTACTTGTTGAAACTCTTTCTACCTGCTAGTTGATAACTAGTGTTCGCAACCCATGGTTTCCCCCACTGACGATTTGTGACTCGTGTTATGAGTTTTCAACGTTGACCACACACTATGAAATCCGTTTAGTCATGGTTAGTGACATATGCCTACTTTGGTTTGTCCCTGTACATGGTTACCACGCCGTGTCACTACGTATCAGAGGTCTTTGTTCTTTCTATTTTATAGCTAGTGTTCCCCACCCGTTGTTAGCCCCTCTGAATATCTGTGACTCGTGTTGTGAGTTGTCAACATTGACCACATGAAGTGAAATTCTTTGGTCATGGTCAGTGACATATACATGCTTTGGTTGGTCACTGTGCATTGTAGCCACACTGTGCCACTACATATTGACGGCATTTGTACTTGCTAGTCGATAACTAGTAATTATAAACCATTATCTTCCACTGTGACCATTGGTGACTCGTGCTGTGAGCTGTCAAAGTTTACCACACATGGTGACATTCTTTGGTCATGGTCAATGACATATGCATACCTTGGCTGGTCATCGTGCATGGTATCCACACCGTGCAACAACGTATTGAAGGTCATTATGCTTGCTAGTTGATACCTTGTATTCCCAACTAATTGTTTCCCCCTCTGACTATATGTGACTCGTATTATGAGTTGTCAACGTTGACCTCACACTGCGGATGTCTTTGGTCAAAGGCAGTACATATGCCTACTTTGGTCGGTCATTGTGCATGGTAGCCACACCGTGCTTATACTGATTGAAGGTCGCTGTACTTGCAAGTTGAGAACTGATATTCGCAGACCATTGTTTCCCCCTCTGACCTTTTGTGACTTGTGTTATGGTTGGTGAATCTTGACCACCCATATTGAAATTCTTTCATCATGGTCCGTGACATATGCTTACTTTGGTTGTTTGGTGTGCATAGTAGCCACAATTTTCCACTACGTATTGAAGTTCTTTGTCCTTTCTAGTCGATACATAGGGTTCCCAAACCATTGTCTCTCCCTCTGACCATTTCTGACTCGTGTTATGAGTTGTCAACGCTGACCATACATAGTGGACTTCATCGGTCATAGTCAGTGACATATGCATCTTTTGGTTGGTCACTGTACACGCTAGCCACACCGTGGCGCTACTTGTTGACAATCTTTCTACTTCCTGGTTGATAACTAGTGTTCCCAACCCATGGTTTCACCTACCGACCATTTGTGACCCGTGTTATGAGTTTTCAACGTTGACCATGCACTGTGAAATCCGTTTGGTCATGGCTTGTGACATATGACCACTTTGGTTTGTCACTGTACATGGTTACCACGCCGTGCCATAACGTATTGAAGGTCATTGTGGTTTCTAGTTGATACCTGGTGTTCCCAAACAATTGGTTCTCCCTATGACTATTTGTGACTCTTATTATGTGTTGTCAACGTAGAACTCACACTGCGGAATTCTTTGGTCAAAGGCAGTACATATGCCTACCTTGGTCGGTCATTGTGCATGATAGCCACACCGTGCTACTACTGATTGAAGGGCGTTGTACTTGCTAGTTTAGAACTGATATTCCCGGACCATTGTTTCCCCCTCTGACCGTTTGTGACTCGTGTTATGGTTTGTGAACATTGACAACCCATGTTGAAATTCTTTGGTCATGGTCAGTGACATGTGCCTAGTTTGGTTGTTTGGTGTGCATAGTAGCCACACCATGCCACGACGCATTGAAGTTGTTTTTCCTTTCTAGTCGATGCATAGGGTTCCCAAACCATTGTCTCTCCCTCTGACCATACATGACTCGTGTTATGATTTGTCAATGTTGACAACACGAAAGGGACTTCTTCGGTCATACTCAGTGTCGTATTCATCATCTGGTTGGTCACTGTGCACGCTAGCCACACCGTGCCAGTACTTGTTGAAGTTCTTTGTACTTGCTAGTTGACAGCTAGTGTTCCCAACCCATTCTTCCCCCCACTGACCATTTGTAACTCGTGTTATGAGTTTTCAGTATTGACCACACACTGTAAAATTCATTTGGTTATGGTTAGTGACATATGCCTACTTTGGTTTGTCACTGTACGTGGTTACCACGCAGTGTCACTACATCTTAAAGGTATTTGTGCTTTCTAGTTAATAGCTACTCGATAACTAGTATTCACGAACCATTGTCTTCCACTCTGGCCATTTGTGACTTGTGTTTTGAGCTGTCAAAGTTTACCACACTTAGTGACATTATTTGGTCATGGACAGTGACATGCCTACTTTGGTTGGTCATCGTGCATGGTATCCAAAGCGTGCCACAACTTGTTGAAGGTCGTTGTGCTTGCTAGTTGATACCTGTTGTTCCCAGACCATTGTTTCCCCCTCGGACCATTTGTGATTCGTATTATGAGTTGTCATCGCTGTCCACACACAGCGAATTTCTGTGGTCAAAGGCAGTACATATGCCTACTTTGGTCGGTCATTGTGCATGGTAGCCTCATCGTGCTTATACTGATTGAAGGTCACTGTACTTGCTAGTTGAGAACTGATTGTCCCAGACCATTGTTTCCCCCTCTGCCCGTTTGTGACTTGTGTGATGAGTTTTCAACGTCGACCAAACACTGTGAAATTCGTTTGGTCATGGTTAGTGACATATGCCTACTTTAGTTTGTCACTGTACATGGTTAACCATGCCGTGTCACTACGTATTGAAGGTATTTGTGCTTTCTAGTGAATAGCTAGTGTTCCCAACCCTATGTGAACCCCCTTTGACTATCTGTGTATCGTAGTGTGAGTTTTTGACGCTGACTACATGAAGTGAAATTCGTTGGTCTTGGTCAGTGACATATGCATACTTTGGTTGGTCACCGTGCATGGTAGCTACACTGTGCTACTACACATTGAAGGTATCTGTACTTGCTACTTGATGACTAGTATTCACAAACCATTGTCCTTCACTCTGACCATTTTTTACTTGTGCTATGAGTTGTCAACGTTTACCACACGTAGTGACATTATTTGGTCATGATCAGTGACATATGCCTACTTTGGTTGGTCATCGTGCATGGTACCCACATCGTGCCAGGACGTATCAAAGGTCCTTGTACTTGCTAGTTGACACCTGGTGTTCCCAAACCATTTTCTCCCCCTATGACCATCTGTGACTCTTGTTATGATTTGTCAATGCTGACCACACACAGCAGATTTCTTTGGTCAAGGTTTCACATATGCCTACTTTGGTTGGTCATTGTGCATGGTAGCCACACCGTGCTTGTACTGATTGAAAGTCACTGTACTTTCTAGTTGAGAACTGATATTCACAGACTATTGTTTCCCTCTCTGACCGTTTGTGACTCATGTTATGGTTTGTGAATGTTTACCACTTCTATTGAAATTCTTTCATCATGGTCATTGAAACATGCCTAGTTTGGTTGTTTGGTGTGCGTAGTAGCCACACCGTGCGACTGCGTACTGAAGTTCTTTGTCCTTTCTAGTTGATACATAGGGTTCCCAAACCATTGTCTCTCCCTTTGACCATTTGGAAATCGTGTTATGAGTTGTCAATGTTTACCATACATAGTCGACATCTTCGGTCATAGTCAGTGACGTGTGCATCCTTTGGTTGGTCACTGTGCACGCTAGCCACACTGTGCCACTACTTGTTGAAAATATGTCTACTTGCTAGTTGATAACTAGTGTTCCAAAACCATGGTTTCCCCCACTGATCATTTGTGACCCGTGTTATTAGTTTTCAACTTTGACCACACACACTGACATCCATTTGGTCATGATTTGTGACATATGCCTACTTTGGGTTGTCATCGTACATGGTTGCCACGCCATGTCATTGCGTATTGAAGGTATTTGTGCTTTATTGTTGACAGCTAGTGTTCCCAAACCATTGTTAGCCCCCTTTGACTATCTGTGACTCGTATTGTGAGTTGTAAATGTTAACCACATGAAGTGAAATTCTATGTTCATGGTCAGTGACACATGTATACTTTGGTTGGTCACTGTGCATTGTAGGCACACTGTGCCACTACATATTGAAGGTATTGGTATTTGCTAGTCGATAACTAGTATTCACAACCCATTATCTTCCAGCCTGACTATTTCTGACTCGTGTTATGAGTTGTGAAAGTTTACCACACATTGTCACATTATTTGGTCATGGTAAGTGACATATGCCTGCTTTGGTTGGTAATCCTGCATGGTATCCACACCATGTAACAACGTATTGAAGCTCCTTGTGCTTGCTATTTGATACTTGGTGTTCCCAAACCATTGTTTCCCCCTATGACCATTTGTGACTCGTATTATGAGTTGTCAACGTTGACCACACACGGTGGATTGCTTTGGCTAAAGGCAGTACATATGCCTACTTTGGTCGGTCATTGTCCATGGTAGCCACACTGTGCTACTACTGACTGAAGGTCGTTGTACTTGGTAGTTGAGAACTGATATTCCCATAGCATTGTTTCATCCCCTGACCGTTTGTGACTCGTGTTATGTATGGTGAATGCTGACCACCCATTTTGAAATTATTTGGTCATGGTCAGTGACATATGCCTAGTTTGGTTGTTTGTTGTGCATAACAGCCAAACGGCGCCACTACGTATTGAAGTTCTTTGTCCTTTCTAGTCAATACATAGGGTTCCCAAACCATTGTCTCTCCCTCTGACCATTTGTGACTCGTGTTATGAGTTGTCAATGTTGACCACACATAGTGGACTTCTTCAGTCATGGTCAGTTACATATGCATCCATTGGTTGGTCACTGTGCACGCTAGCCTCACCGTGCCACTACTTGTTGAAGATCTTTCTACTTGCTAGTTGATAACTAGTGTTACCAATCCATGGTTTCCCACACTGACCATTTGTGACTCGTTTTATGGGTTTTCAACATTGACATCACACTGTGAAATTCGTTTGGTCATGGTTAGTGACATATGCCTACTTTGGTTTGTCACTGTACATTGTTCCCACGCCGTGTGACTACGTATTGAAGGTATTTGTGCTTTCTATTCAATAGCTAGTTTTCCCAAACCAATGTTACCCCCCTTTGACTATCTGTGACTCTTGTTGTGAGTTTTCAACGCTGACCAAATTAAGTGAAATTCGTTGGTCATGGTCAGTGACATATGCATACGTTGGTTGGTCACTATGCATGGTAGCCACGCTGTGCCACTACATATTGAAGGTATTTGTACTTGCTACTTGATGACTAGTATTCACAAACCATTGTCTTCCACTCTTACCATTTGTGACTCGTGTTATGAGTTGTCAACATTTACCACACTTAGTGACATTATTTGGACATGGTCAGTGACATATGCCTACTTTGGTTGGTCATCGTGCATGGTATCCACACCGTGCCACAACTTATTGAAGGTCCTTGTGCTTGCTAGTTGATACCTGGTGTTCCCAAACCATTGTCTCCTCCTCTGACCATTTGTGACTCGCATTATGAGTTGTCAACGTTGACCACACACTGCGGAATTCTTTGGTCACAGGCAGTACATATGCCTACTTTGGTCGTTCATTAAGCATGGTAGCCACACCGTGCTACTACTGATTGAAGGGCGTTGTACTTGCTAGTTGAAAAATGATATTCCCAGACCACTGTTTCCCCCTCTGACCGTTTGTGACTCGTTTTATGGATGGTGAACGTTGACCTCCCACGTTGAAATTCTTTGGTCATGGTCAGTGACATATGCCTAGTTTGGTTGTTTGGTGTGCATAGTAGCCACACCGTGCCACTATGTATTGAAGTTATTTGTCCTTTCTAGTCCATGCATAGGGTTCCCAAACCATTGTCTCTCCCTCTGACCATTCGTGACTCGTGTTATGAGTTGTCAATGTTGACCACACATAGTGGACTTCTTCGGTCATAGCCAGTGACGTATTCGTCCTTTCGTTGGTCACTGTGCACGCTAGCCACACCGTGCCACTACTTGTTGAAATTCTTTGTACTTGCTAGTTGACAACTAGTGTTCCCAACCCATTGTTTCCCCCTGTGACCATTTGTGACTCGTGTAATGAGTTTTCAATATTAACCACACACTGTGAAATTTGTTTGGTCATGGTTAGTGACATATGCCTACTTTGGGTTGTCACTTTACATGGTTACCACGTCGTGTCACTACATGTTACAGGTATTTGTGCTTTCTAGTTAGAAGCTAGTCTTCCCAAACCATTGTTACCCCCCTTTGACTATCTGTAACTTGTGTTGTGAGTTGTCAACGCTGACCACATGAAGTGAAATTCGTTGGTCATGGTCAGTGACATATGCATACTTTGGTTGGTCACTGTGCACGATAGCCACGCTGTGCCACTGCATATTGAAGGTATTTGTACTTGCTAGTCGATAACTAGTATTCACAAACCATTGTCTTCCACTCTGACCATTTGTAACTCGTGTTATGAGCTGTCAAAGTTTACCACACTTAGTGACATTATTTGGTCATGGTCAGTGACATATGCCCACTTTGGTTGGTCATCGAGCATGGTATCCAAACCGTGCCACAACTTGTTGAAGGTCCTTGTGCTTGTTAGTTGACACCTGGTGTTCCCAAACCATTTTCTACCCCTCTGACCATTTGTGACTCCTATTATGAGTTGTCAACGCTGACCACACACAGCAGATTTCTCTGGTCAAATGTAGTACATATGCCTACTTTGGTCGGTCATTGTGCATTGTAGCCACACCGTGCTTATACTGATTGAAGGTCGCTGTACTTGCTAGTTGAGAACTGATATTCACAGACCATTGTTTCCCTCTCTGACCTTTTGTGACTTGTGTTATGGTTGGTGAATGTTGACCACTTCTATTGAAATTCTTTCATCATGGTCAGTGACATATACCTATATTGGTTGTTTGTTGTGCATAGTAGCCACACCGTGCCACTGCGTATTGATGTTCTTCTTCCTTTCTAGTGAATACATAGGGTTGCCAAACCATTGTCTCTCCATCTGACTATTTGTGACTCGTGTTATGAGTTTTCAATGTTGACCATACGTAGTGGACATCTTCGGTCATAGTCACTGACGTGTGGATCCTTTGGTTGGTCACTGTGCACGCTAGCCACACCATGCCACTACTTGTTGAAATTCTTTGTACTTGCTAGTTGACAACTAGTGTTCCCAACCCATTGTTTCCCCCTCTCACCATTTGTGACTCGTGTTATGAGTTTTCAGTATTGACCACACACTGTGAAAGTTGTTTGGTCAAGGTTAGTGACATATGCCTACTTTGGGTTGTCACTTTACATGGTTACCACGCCGTGTCACTACATGTTACAGGTATTTGTGCTTTCTAGTTAGTAGCTAGTGTTTCCAAACCATTGGTACCCCCCTTTGACCATCTGTGACTCGTGTTGTGAGTTGTCAATGCTGACCACATGAAGTGAAATCTGTTGGTCATGGTCAGTGACATATGCATACTTTGGTTGGTCACTGTGCATGGTAGCCACGCTGTGCCACTACATATTGAAGGTATTTGTTCTTGCTAGTCAATAACTTGTATTCACAAACCATTGTCTTCCACTCTGACCATTTGTAACTCGTGTTAAGAGCTGTCAAAGTTTACCACACTTAGTGACATTATTTGGTCATGGTCAGTGACATATGCCTATTTTGGTTGGTCATCGTGCATGGTATCCAAACCGTGCCACAACTTGTTGAAGGTCCTTGTGCTTGCTAGTTGAAACCTGGTGTTCCCAAACCATTTTCTCCCCCTCTGACCATCTGTAACTCCTATTATGTGCTGTCAACGCTGACCACACACAGCAGATTTCTATGGTCAAAGGTAGTACATATACCTACTTTGGTCGGTCATTGTGCATGGTAGCCACACCGTGCTTATACTGATTGAAGGTCACTGTACTTACTAGTTGAGAACTGATATTCACAGACCATTGTTTCCCTTTCTGACCTTATGTGACTCGTGTTATGGTTGGTGAATGTTGACCACTTCTATTGAAATTTTTTCACCCTGGTCAGTGACATATGCCTATTTTGGCTTTTTGGTGTGCATAGTAGCCACACCGTGCCACTGCGTATTGATGTTCTTTGTCCTTTCTAGTGAATACATAGGGTTCCCAAACCATTGTCTCTCCCTTTGACCATTTGTGACTCGTGTTATGAGTTGTCAATGTTCACCATACGTAGAGGACATCTTCGGTCATAGTCAGTGACGTGTGCATCCTTTGGTTGGTCATTGTGCACGCTAGCCACACCATGCCACTACTCGCTGAAAACCGTTCTACTTGCTAGTTTATAACCAATGTTCCCAAGCCATGGTTTCCCCCACTGACCATTTGTGACTCGTGTTATGAGTTTTCAACTTTGACCACACACTGTGAGATTTGTTAGGTCATTGTTTGTGACATATGCCTACTTTGGGTTGTCACTGTACATGGCTACCACGCCGTGTCATTGCGTATTGAAGGTATTTGTGCTTTCTTGTTGACAGCTAGTGTTCCCAAACAATTGTTAGCCCCCTTTGACTATCTGTGACTCGTGTTGTGAGTTGTAAATGTTGACCACATGAAGTGAACTTCTTTGTTCATGGTCAGTGTCATATGTATACTTTGGTTGGTCAACGTGCATTGTAGCCACACTGTGCCACTACATATTGAAGGTATTTGTACTTGCTAGTTGATAACAAGTATTCACAAATCATTATCTTTCAGCCTGACCATTTAAGACTCGTGCTATGTGTTGTCAAAGTTTACCACACATGGTGACATTCATTCGTCATGGTCAGTGACATATGCATACCTAGGTTGGTCATCGTGCATGTTATCCACACTGTGCCACAACGTGTTTTAGCTGCTCGTGCTTGCTATTGAATACTTGGTGTTACCAAACCATTGTTTCCCCCCTCTGACCATTTGTGACTCGTATTATGAGTTGTCGACGTTGACTAGACACAGTGCATGTCTTCCGTCAAAGGCAGTACATCTGCCTACTTTTGCCGGTCATTGTTCGTGGTAGCCACACCATGCTACTGCGGACGGAAGGTCATTGTACTTGCTTGTTGAGAACTGATATTCCCAAACCATTGTTTCATTCCCTGACCGTTTGTGACTCGTGCTATGGTTGGTCAACGTTGACCACCCATATTGAAATTCTCTAGTCATGGTCAGTGACAAATGCCTAGTTTGGATGTTCGGTGTGCATATTAGCCACACCGTGCCACTACATATTGAAGTTATTTGTCCCTTCTATCCCAAGCATAGGGTTCCCAAACCATTGTCTCTCCCTCTGACCATTCGTGACTCGTGTTATGAGTTGTCAATGTTGACCACACATAGTGGACTTCTTCGGTCATAGTCAGTGACACATTCATCGTTTGGTTGGTAACTTTGCACGCTAGCCACACCATGCTACTACTTGTCGAAGTTCTTCGTAATTGCTAGTTGATAACTAGTCTTCCTAACCCATTGTTCCCCCCTTTGACCATTTGTGACTCGTGTTATGAGTTTTCAACGTTGACCACACACTGTGAAATTTGTGCCCTAGTTGCGCCCTATTTTCACCCTAGTTACACCCTAGTTGCGCCCTAGTTGCGCCTTGGTTGCGCCCTTGTTGCGCCCTTGTTGCACCCTCGTTCCACCCTCGTTGCGCCCTCGGTGCGCTCAAGTTGCGCCCCAGTTGCACCCTTGTTACGCCCTAGTTGTACCCCACTTGTGCCGTAGTTGCGTCCTACTTGTGCCCTACTTGCGTCCTACTTGCGATATAGTTGCACCCTTGTTGCTCCCTAGTTGCACCCTAGTTGCGCCCTAGTTGCGCCCTAGTTGCGCTGTAGTTGCGCCCTAGTTGCGTCCTATTTGCACCTTAGTTGTGCCCTAGTTACGCCCTAGTTGCGCCCTAGCTGTGCCCTACTCGCGCCCTAGTTGCGCCCTAGTTGCACCATAGTTACGTCCTAGTTGCGCCCTAGTTGCACCCTAGTTGCGCCCTAGTTGCGCCCTAGTTACGCCCTAGTTGCGCCCTAATTGCGACCTAGTTGTGTCCTAGTTGTGCCCTAGTTGCGCCCTAGTTGCACCCTAGTTGC
>SZWC01009790.1:34861-49858 GCA_023375785.1 Penium margaritaceum
TTGCGACCTAGTTGTGTCCTAGTTGTGCCCTAGTTGCGCCCTAGTTGCACCCTAGTTGCACCCTAGTTGCACCCTAGTTGCGCCCTATTTGCACCCTAGTTGCGCCCTAGTTGCGCCCTAGTTGCACCGTAGTTGCACCCTAGTTACCCCCTAGTTGCGCCCTAGTTGCACCCTAGTTCCGCCCTAGTTGCGCCCTAGTTTCACCCTAGTTGCGCACTAGTTGCACCCTACTTGCGCCCTACTTGCGCCATACTTGCACCCTAGTTGCACCTCAGTTGGGCACTAGTTACGCCCTAGTTGTACCCTAGTTGTGCCCTAGTTGTGTCCTAGTTGTCCCCTACTTATGCCCTAGATGCGCCTTAGTTGCGCCCTAGTTGCGCCCTAGTTGCGCCTTAGTTGCGCCCTAGATGCGGCCTAGTTGCGCCCTAGTTGCGCCCTAGTTATACCCTAGTTGTGACCTAGTTGCGCCCTAGTTGCACCCTAGTTGCGCCCTAGTTGCGCCCTAGTTGCGCCCTAGTTGCGCCCTAGTTGTGCTCTAGTTGCGCCCTAGTTGCGCCCTAGTTACACCCTACTTGCGCCCTTGTTGCAACCTTCTTGCGCCCTACTAGCACCCTACTTGCGCCCTAGTTGTGCCTTAGTTGGGCAATAGCTACGTCCTAGTTGTGCCCTAGTTGCGCGCTAGTTGCGTCATAATTGTGTCCTACTTGCGTGCTAGTTGCGCCTCAGTAGCGCCTTAGTTGCGCCCAACTTGCGCACTAGTTGCACCCTAGTTACGCCCTAGTTGCGTCCTAGTTGTGATATACTTGCGCTCTAGTTGCACCCTAGTTGCACCCTACTTGCGCCCTTATTGCGCCCTAGTTGTGCCCTGGTTGCGCCCTAGTTGCACTCTAGTTGCGTCCTACTTGCGCCCTTGTTGCGCCCTAGTTGGGCCCTAGGTATGCCCAACTTGCACACTAGTTGCACCCTATTTGCGCCCTAGTTCCGCCCTAGTTGCGCCCTAGTTGCGCTCTAGTTGCACCCTACTTGCACCCTACTTGCACCCTACTTGCGCCTTAGTTGCGTCCTAGTTGCGCCCTACTTATGCCCTAGGTGCGTCCTAGTTGCGCCCTAGTTGCACCCTAGTTGCGCCCTTCTTGCGCCCTTATTGCACCAAACTTACACCCTATTGGCGCCCTGCTTGCACCCTAGTTGCGCCGCAGTTGGGCACTAGCTACACCCTAGTTGCCCCCAGTTGCGTCCTAGTTGCGCCCTAGTTGCACCCTAGTTGCGCCCTAGTTGCGCCCTAGTTGCGCCCTAGTTGTGCCCTACTTGTGCCCTTGTTGCACCCTTGTTGCGGCCTCCTTGCGGCCTCGTTGCGCCCTCGTTGCGCCCTCGTTGCACTCAAGTTGCACCCTAGTTGTGCCCTTGTTACGCTATAGTTGTGCCCCACTTGTGCTGTAGTTGCACCCTACTTGCGCCGTACTTGCGCCGTACTTGCGCCCTACGTGCGCTCTAGTTGTACCCTTGTTGCGCCCTAGTTGCGCCCTAGTTGCGCCCTAGTTGCGGCCTAGTTACGTCCTAGTTGCGTCCTAGTTGTGCCCTAGTTGTACCCTAGTTGCACCCTAGTTGCACCATAGTTGCGCCCTAGTTGCGCCCTAGTTGCGCCCTAATCGCGCCCTAGTCGCGCCCTAGTCACGCCCAAGTTGCGCCATAGTTGCGCCCTAGTTGCGCTCTAGTTGCACCCTATCTGTGCCCTTATTGCACCATACTTGCGCCCTACTGGCACCCTTCTTGCACCCTAGTTGTGCCTTAGTTGGACACTAGCTACGTCCTAGTTGTGCCCTAGTTGCGCCCTAGTTGCGTCCTACTTGTGTCCTACTTACGCGCTAGTTGCGCCTTAGTTGCACCTTAGTTGCGCCCAACTTGCACACTAGTTGCACCCTAGTTGCACCCTAGTTGCGCCCTAGTTGTGCCCTAGTTGCGCCCTAGTTGCGCCCTGGTTGCGCCCCGATTGCGCCCTAGTTGTGCCCTACTTGCGCCCTAGTTGCACCCTAGTTGCGCCCTAGTTGCGCCCTAGTTGCGCCCTAGTTACGCCCTAGTTGCGCCCTAGTTGTGCCCTAGTTGCGCCCTAGTTGCGCCCTGGTTGCGCCCCGATTGCGCCCTAGTTGTGCCCTACTTGCGCCCTAGTTGCACCCTAGTTGTGCCCTAGTTGCGACCTAGTTGCGTCCTAGTTGTGCCCAAGTTGTGCCCTAGTTGCGCCCTAGTTGTACCCTAGTTGCGTCCCAGTTGCACCCTAGAGGCGCCCTAGTTGCGCACTAGTTGCGCCCTAGTTGCGCCCTAGTTGCGCCCTCGTTGCGCTCTAGTTGCACCCTCGTTGTGCCCTTGTTGCACCCTACTTGCGCCCTAGTTGCGCTCTAGTTGCGCCCTAGTTGCATCCTAGCTGCGCCCTAGTTGCGCCCTAGTTAAGCTCTAGTTGCACCCTAGTTGCACCCTAGTTGCGCCCTAGTTGCGCCCTAGTTGCACCCTAGTTGCGCCCTAATTACGCCCTAGTCGCGCCATTGTTGCGCCTTAGTTGTGCCCTAGTTGCACCCTACTTGCGCCATACTTGCGCCCTAGTTGCGCCCTACTTGCACCCTAGTTGCGTCTTAGTTGCGCCCTAGCTGCGCCCTAGTTGTGCCTCTGTTGGGCACTAGCTACGCCCTAGTTGTACCCTACTTGCACCCAAGTTGCGTCCTACTTGTGCCCTATTTGCGCCCTAGTTGCGCCTACGTTGCGCCCTAGTTGCGCCCTAGTTGCGCCATAGTTGCGCCCTTGTTGCGCTCTAGTTCCACCCTAGTTGCGCCTTAGTTTTGCCATAGTTGCACCCTAGTTGTGCCCTAGTTGCGCCCGAGTTGCCTCTAGTTGCGCCCTAATTGCGCCCTAGTTGCGTCCTTGTTGCGCCCTAGTTGCGCCCTAGTTGTGCCCAAGTCCACTCTAGTCACGCCCTTGTTGCACCCTAGTTGCGCCCTAGTTACGCACTAGTTGCACCCTGGTTGCGCCCTCGTTTCGCCCTAGTTGTGCCATAGTTGCAACCTAGTTGCGCCCTAGTTGCGCCCTAGTTGCCCCAAGTTGCGCCATACTTGTGCCCTAGTTGCGTCCTAGTTGCGCCCTAGTTCTGCCCTAGTTGCGCCCTAGTTGCGCCCAAGTCGCGCCCTGGTCGCACCCTAGTCGCGCCCTAGTTGTGCCCTAGTTGCACCCTAGTTGCGCACTAGTTGCGCCCTACTTGTACCCTATGTTATACCCTTTTTCGCCTTCGGCCGGAATTAGGTCTGACAACATGCAGGGATCAACTCTCAGTCACGTGTAAGTACGTGTACGTGCGTGCAAGTACGTGAAAGTGAGTGTAAGTGCGTATAAGTGTGTCGAAGTACGTGTAAGTACGTGTAAGTGTATGTAAGTGCGTGTAAGTACGTGATAGCATGTGTAAGTGTGTGCAATTGTGTGTAAGTGCGTGTAAGTGCGTGTAAGTATATGTAAGTGCATGTAAGTATGTGTAAGTGTATGTAAGTGCATATAAATGTGTGTTAGTATGTGTAAGTTTGCGTAAGAGTGTGTAAGTGCGTGTGAGGGTGAGTAAGCGTTTGTAAGTGTGTGTAAGTGCGTTAAGGTGTGTGTAAGTGCGTGTCAGTGCATGTAAGTGCGTGTAAGTGCGTGTAAGTTCATGTAAGTTCGTGTTAGTGCATGTAAGTACGTGTAATTGCGTGTACGTACGTGTAAATGTGTTTGTGTGGAAGTACGTGTAAGTGCGTGTAAGTATGTGTAAGTGCGTGTAAGTGCGTGTAAGTATGTGTAAGTGCGTGTAAGTACGGGTAAGTGTGTGTAAATGCGTATAAGTGCATGTAAGTGCATGTAAGTACATGTAAGTGCGTTTAAGTGCGTGTGTATATGTGTAAGTACGTGTAAATGCGTGTACGTTCATGTAAGTGTGTAAGAGCGCGTGTAAGTGCGTATAAGTGTGTGTAAGTGTGAGTAAGTCCGTGTAAGTGTGTGTAAGTATGTGTAAGTGCGTGTATGTGTCTGTAAGTATGTGTAAGTGCGTGTAATTGCGTGTAAGTGCATGTATCTACGTGTAAGTGTGTGTAGGTGCATGTTAGTTTGTGTAAATACGTGTAAGTGCGCATAATTGCGTGTAAGTGCGTGTAAGTGCGTGAAAATGCGTGAAAGTACGTGTAAGTGCGTGTAAGTATGTGTAAGTATGTGTATGTGTGTGGAAGTGCGTGTAAGTACCTGTAAATGCATGTAAGTGCGTCTAAGTGTGTGTAAGTGTGTGTAAGTGCGTGTCAGTGCGTGTCAGTGCGTGTAAGTGCATGCAAGTTGGTGTAAGTGTGGGTTAGTGCGTATGAGTGTGTGTAAGTGCGTGTAAGTGCGTGTAAGTTCGTGTAAGTACGTGTAAGTACGTGTAAGTGCGTGTATGTGCGTCTAAGTACGTGTAAGTGCGTTTAGGTTTGTGTAAGTGCGTGTATGTGCGTATAAGTAAGAGTAAGTGCGTGTAAGTGCGTGTAAGTGCGTGTAAGTGCGTATAAGTGCGTGTAAGTATGTTCAATTGCATGTAAGTGTGTGTAAGTGCTTGTAAGTACATGTAAGTGTGTGTCCATGTGTGTAAGTATGTGTAAGTGTGTGTAAGTGTGTGTAAGTGCGTGTAAGTTTGTATAAGTGTGTGTAAGTGCGTGTAAGTGTGTGCAAGTACGTGAGAGTATGTGTAAGTATGTGTAAGTGCGTGCAAGTGCGTGTAAGTGGGTGTAAGTGCGTGTAAGTATGCGTAAGTACGTGTTAGTGTGTGTAAGTATGTGTAAGTGTGTGTAAGTGTGTGTAAGTGCGTGTAAGTTTGTATAAGTGTGTGTAAGTGCGTGTAAGTGTGTGCAAGTACGTGAGAGTATGTGTAAGTATGTGTAAGTGCGTGCAAGTGCGTGTAAGTGGGTGTAAGTGCGTGTAAGTATGCGTAAGTACGTGTTAGTGTGTGTAAGTATGTGTAAGTACATGTAAGTGCGTGTAAGTACGTGTAAGTGTGTGTGTAATTGCGTACAAGTGCGTACAAGTGCGTGTAAGTACGTGTGAGTGTTTGTAAGCACATGTTAGTGTGTGTAAGTTTGTGTAAATGTGTGTAAGTGTATGCAAGTGCGTGTAAGTACGTTCAATTGCGTGTAAGTGTGTGTAAGTGCTTGTAAGTACGTGTAAGTGTGTGTCCATGTGTGTAAGTATGTGTAAGTGTGTGTAAGTGTGTGTAAGTGCGTGTAAGTTTGTATAAGTGTGTGTAAGTGCGTGTAAGTGTGTGCAAGTACGTGAGAGTATGTGTAAGTATGTGTAAGTGTGTGCAAGTGCGCGTAAGTGGGTGTAAGTGCGTGTAAGTGTGCGTAAGTACGTGTAAGTGTGTGTCCATGTGTGTAAGTATGTGTAAGTGTGTGTAAGTGTGTGTAAGTGCGTGTAAGTTTGTATAAGTGTGTGTAAGTGCGTGTAAGTGTGTGCAAGTACGTGAGAGTATGTGTAAGTATGTGTAAGTGTGTGCAAGTGCGTGTAAGTGGGTGTAAGTGTGTGTAAGTATGCGTAAGTACGTGTTAGTGTGTGTAAGTATGTGTAAGTACATGTAAGTGCATGTAAGTACGTGCAAGTGTGTGTGTAATTGCGTACAAGTGCGTACAGGTGCGTGTAAGTACGTGTGAGTGTTTGTAAGCACATGTTAGTGTGTGTAAGTTTGTGTAAATGCGTGTAAGTGTATGCAAGTGCGTGTAAGTGCATATAAGTGTGTGTAAGTGCATGTAAGTGCGTGTAATTGTGTGTAAGTGCGTGTTAGTGTGTGTAAGTGCGTGCAAATGTGTGCAAGTGCGTGCAAATGTGTGTAAGTGCGTGTTAGTGCATGCAAGTGTGTGTAAGTACGTCTAAGTGGGTGTTAGTACATGCACGTGCGTGTAAGTGTGTGTAAGGACGTGTAAGTTCATGTAAGTGCGTGTAAGTGCGTGTAAGTACGTGTAAATATGTATAAGTGCGTGTTACTGCGTGTAAGTGTGTGCAAGTACGTGTAAATGCGTGTAAGTATGTGTAAGTATGTGTGAGTACATGTATGTGCGTGTGAGTGCATGTAAGTGCGTGTAACTGCATGTAAGTGCGTATAAGCACGTGTAAGTGCGTGTAAATTCGTGTAAGTATGAGTAAGTGCAAGTACGTATGTGTAATTATGTGAAAGTCCATGTAATTAGGTGTAAGTGCATGTAAGCACGTGTAAGTGCGTGTAAGTGGAGTAAGTGTGTGTAAGTGGGTGTAAGTGCTTGTAAGTGCAAGTAAGTGCATGTAAGTACGTGAACTACACATAAGTATGTGTAAGTGCGTGTAAGTGCGTGTAAGTGCGTGTAAGTGCATGTAAGTGCATGTAAGTTTGTGTAAGTGCATGTAAGTGTGTGTAAGTGTTTTTAAGTGCGTGTTAATGCATGTAAGTGCATGTAAGTGCGTGTAAGTGCATGTAAGTGTGTGTACGTATGTGTAAGTATGTGTAAGTGCATGTAAGTATATGTAAGTGCGTATACATGTGTGTAAGTATGTGTAAGTGTGTGTAAGTGCGTGTAAGTGCGTGTAAGTGCGTGTCAGTACGTGTAAGTGTGTGTAAGTGCGTGTAAGTGCATGTAATTACGTGTATGTGCGTGTAAGTACATGTAAGTATGTGTAAGTGCAGTTAAGTGCGTATCAGTACGTGTAAGTGCGTGTAAGTGTGTGTAAGTGTGTGTAAATGCGTGTAAGTGTGTGTAAATCTTGTAAGTGCGTATAAGTGCGTATAAGTGCGTAAAAGTGCGTGTGGGTACGTGTTAGTTCGTATAAATGCATGTAAGTACGTGTAAGTACGTGAAATAGCGTGTAAGTGCATACAAGTGTGTGTACGTGCGTGTAGGTATGTGAAAGTGCGTGTAAGTGTGTATAAGTGTGTGTAAGTACGTGTAAGTATGTGTAAGTGCATGTAAGTACGTGTAAGTGCGTGAAAGTGTGTGTAAATGCTTGCAAGTGCGTGTAAGTGCGTGAAAGTACATGTAAGTATGTGTAAGTGCCTGTAAGTGTGTGTAAGTGTGTGTAAACATGTGTATTAGTCCATGTAAGTTTGTGTAAGAGCATTTAAGTTGGTGTAAGTGCGTGTAAGTACATGTAAGTGCATATAAGTGTTTTTAGGTGTGTGTAAGTGCGTGTAAATGCGTGTAAGTGCGTGTAAGTACGTGTAAGTTTGTGTACGCGCGTGTTAGTGCATATAAGTACGTATAAGTGCCTGTAAGTGCGTGTAAGTACGTATAAGTGTGTGGAAGTATGTGTAAGTGCGTACAAGTATGTGTAAGTACGTGTAAGTGTGTGTAAATATGTGTAAGTGCGTGTAAGTGCGTGTAAGTGTGTGTAAATGCATGTAAGTGCATGTAAGTGCCTGTAAGTGCGTTTAAGTACTTGACATTGCGTGTAAGTGCGTGTACCTGTGTGTACATTTGTGTAAGTGTGTATAAGTGCATGTAAGTGCGTCTAAGAGTATGTAAGTGCGCTTAAGTGCGTGTAAGTGCGTGTTAGTATGTGTACGTGTGTGTAAGTACGTGTAAGTGCATGTAAGTGTATGTAAGTGCGTGTAAGTGTGTGTAGGTGCATGTTAGTTTGTGTAAATGCGTATAAGTGTGTGTAAGTGCGTGTTATTGCATGTAAGTATGTGTAAGTGCGTGCAAGTGTACACAAGTGCCTGTAAGTGCGTGAAAGTGCGTGTACGTGTGTGTAAGTACGTGAAAGTGCGTGTAAGTACGTGTAAGTACGTATAAGTGCATGTAAGTGCGTGCAAGTATGCGTAAGTGCATGTAAGTGTGTGTAAGTGCGTGAAAGTGCGTGTAAGTGTGTTTAAGTGCGTGTAAGTTTGTGTAAATGTGTACAAGTGTGTATAAGTGCATGCAAGTACGTGTAAGTATGTGTAAATACGTGTAAGTGCATGCAAGTGCATGTAAGTTGGTGTAAGTGTGTGTAAGTCCGTGTAAGTGTATGTTAGTGTGTGTAAGTACGTGTAAGTGTGTGTAAGTGTGTGTAAGTGTGTGTAAGTGTGTGTAAGTGCATGTAAGTGAGTGTAAGTGGGTGTAAGTGTGTCTAAGTGCGTATTAGTGTGTGTACGTCCGTGTAAATACATGTAAGTACATCCAAGTACGTTCAAGTGTGTGTGTGTGTGTGTGTGTGTAAGTGCGTGTAAGTGCATATAATTGTGTGTAAGTGCGTCTAAGTATGTGTAAGTGCGTGCAAGTGCGTGCAAGTGTGTGTAAGTGCGTGTCGGTTGGTGTAAGTTTGTGTGAGTGCATGTAAGTGCGTGTAAGTAGGTTTAAGTGCGTGTAAGTGTGTGTAAGTGTGTGCTCGTGCGTGTAAGTGCATGTAAGTATGTGTAAGTGCGTGTAAGTGCGTGTTACTGCATGTTACTGCGTGTAAGTGTGTGTAAGTACGTGTAAGTACGTGTAAGTACATATAAGTACGTGTGAGTGCAAGTAAGTGCGTGTGAGTGCGTGTAAGTGCGTATGAGTGCGTGTAAGTGCGTGTAAGCACGTGTAAATGCGTGTAAGTGCATGTAAATACGTGTCAGTTCAAGTAAGTGCATGTCAATACGTGTCAGTTCAAGTAAGTGCATGTAATTACGTGTAAGTGCATGTTATTAGGTGTGAGTGCATGTAAGTACGTGTAACTGTGTGTAAGTGGGTGTAAGTGTGTGTACGTGAGTGTAAGCTCTTGTAAGTGCAAGTAAATGCATGTAACTACGCATAAGTACATGTAAGTACGTGCAAGTGCGTGTAAGTGTGTGTAAGTGTGCATAAGTGCGTATAAGTGCGTGTATGTTTGTGTACGTACGTGTTAGTGCATGTAAGTGCATGTAAGTATGTGTAAGTGCGTGTAAGTGTGTGTAACTGTGTGTAAGTATGTGTATGTGCATGTAAGTACGTGTAAGTGCGTGTAAGTACGTGTAAGTATGTGAAAGTGCGTGTAAGTGCGTGTAAGTATGTGTAAGTGCGTGTAAGTGCATGTAAGTGCGTGTAAGTACGTGTAAGTGCGTGTAAGTGCCTGCAAGTGTGTGTAAGTTTGTGTATGTGCGTGTAAGTTTATGTAAGCACGTATAAGTGTGTTGAAGTGCGTGTCAGTGCGAGTAAGTGCGTGTAAGTACGTGTAAGTATATGTAAGTGCGTGTAAATGCATGTAAGTACGTGTAGGTACGTGTTAGTTTGTGTAAATGCGTGTAAGTGTATATAATTGCGTGTAAGTGTGTGTAAGTGCATGTACGTGTGTGTACGTGCGTGTATGGGTGTGTAAGTATGTGAAAAAGTGTGTAAGTGTGTGTAAATATGTGTAAGTGTGTGCAAGTGTGGTTAAGTGTGTATTAGTACGTGTAAGTTTGTGTAAGAGCATGTAAGTGTGTGTAACTTACTGCAGGTGTGTGTAAGTGCATGTAAGTACCTATAAGTGCATTTAGGTGTGTGTAAGTGCGTGTAAGTACGTATAAGTTTGTGTACGTGCGTGTTAGTGCATATATGTGCGTATAAGTGCATGTAAGTGCCTGTAAGTGCATGTAAGTGTGTGTAAGTATGAGTAAGTGTGTGTAAGTGCGTGTAAGTACGTGTAAGTGTGTGTAAGTGCATGTAAGTACGTGTAAGTGCGTTTAAGTGCGTGTCACTACGTGTAAGTGTGTATACGTGTGTGTACACTGGTGTAAGTGTGTGTAAGTGTGTGTATGTGCGTGTAAGTGTATGTAAGTGCGTGTAAGTGCATGTAAGTGCGTGTTACTTAGTGTACGTGTGTGTAAGTACGTGTAACTGCATGTTAGAATGTGTAAGTGCGTATAAGTGTGTGTAGGTGCATGTTAGTTTGTATAGATGTGTATAAGTGCGTGTAAGTGCGTGTAATTGCGTGTAAGTGCGTATAAGTTCATGTGAGTAGGTGCAAGTGCATGCAAGTGCCCGTAAGTGCGTGAAAGTGTGTGTCCGTTTGTGTAAGTACGTCAAAGTGCGTGTAAGTGCGTGTAAGTACGTGTACAGGTGTGTAAACATGTCAAAGTGTGTGTAAGTGCGTGTATGTGTGTGTAAGTTTGTGTAAGTACGTGTAAGTGTGTATAAGTGCATGTAAGTGCGTGAAAGTGTGTGTCAGTGCGTACAAGTGCGTGTAAGTGCGTGTAAGTGTGTGTTAGTATGTGTAAGTGCATGTAAGTGTGTGTAAGTACGTGTAAGTGTGTGTAAGTGTGTGTTAGTGCGTGTAAGTTTGTGTAGGAGCATGTAAGTGCGTGTAAGGGCGTGTAAGTACGTGTAAGTGCGTGTAAGTGCGTTTAGGTACGTATAAGTGCGTGTCAATGTGTGTATAAGCATGTAAGTACGTGTAAGTACATGTAAGTTTGTGTATGAACGTATTAGTGCATGTAAGTACGTGTAAGTACGTGTAAGTATGTGTAACTGCGTGTAAGTATGCTTACGTGTGTGTAAGTGCGTGCAAGTATGTGTAAGTGTGTATAAGTACGTGTAAGTGTGTGTAAATTCATGTAAGTGCATCAAAGTGCATGTAAGTGTGTGTAAGTGCGTTCAAGTATGTGTCAGTGTTTGTATGTACGTGTAAGTGCGAGTACGTGTTTGTAAGTGTGTGTAAGTGTGTGTAAGTGCGTGTAAATGTGTGTAAGTGCATGTAAGTGCGTCTAAGTACGTGTAAGTGTGTGTACGTGTGTGTAAGTATGTGTAAGTACGTGTAAGTGCATGTAAGTGTGTGTAAGTGCGTGAAGGTGCATGTTAGTTCGTGTAAATGCGTGTAAGTTCGTGCCAGTGCGTGTACTTGCGTGTAAGTGCGTCTAATCATGTGTAAGTGCGTGTAAGTGTGTGCAAGTGTGTACAAGTGCGTACAAGTGCGTATAAGTGCGTGAAAGTGCGTGTACGTGTGTATAAGTACATGAAAGTGCATGTAAGTGCGTGTAAGTGCGTATAAGTGCGTGTCAGTACGTGTAAGTGCATGTAAGTACGTGTAAGTGCGTGTAAGTGCGTGAAAGAGCATGTAAGTGCGTGTAAGTGTGTGTAAGTGCATGTAAGTGCGTGTAAGTATGTGGAAGTATGTGTAAGTACGTGCAAGTGCGTATAACTGCATGTAAGTAGGTGTAAGTATGTGTAAGTGCGTTTAAGTGAGTGTAAGTGCGTGTAAGTGCGTGTTAATGCTTGTACGTGCGTGTAAGTGTGCGTAAGTGCAGGTAAGTACGTATAAGAGTATGTAAGTTTGTGTAAGTGTGTATAAGTGTGTGTAAGTGTGTGTAAGTGTGTGTAAGTATGTGTAAGTGCGTGTAAGTGCGTTTAGGTGCGTGTTAGTGCATGTAAGTGTGTGTAAGTGCGTGTAAGTGCATATAAGTGCTTGTAAAAGTGCGTGCAAGTCCGTATAAGTACATTTTACTACGTATAAGTGTGTGTAAGTGCATGTAAGTACGTATAAGTGGGTGTAAGTACGTGGAAGTGCTTGTAAGTGCGTGTAAATGCGTGTAAGTATGTGTAAGTACGTGTAAGTGCGTGTAAGTGCGTCTAAGTGCATTTAAGTACGTGTAAACATGTGTAAGTGCATGTAAGTACGTGTTAGTATGTATAACTGCGTATAAGTGTGTGTAAGTGTGTGTAAGTGCGTGTCAGTGCGTGTAAGTGCATGTAAGTGTGTGTAAGTAAGGATAAGTGTGTGTAAGTGTGTGTAACTTTGTGTAAGTGCGTGTAAGTTTGTGAAAGTGCCTGTGAGTTTGTGTAAGTATGTGTAAGTGCGTGTAAGTGCATGTAAGTGCGTTTAGGTGGGTGTAAGTGCGTGCATGTGAGTGTAAGTGTGTGTAAGTGCGTGTAAGTGCTTGGAAGTACGTGTAAGTGCGTGAAAGTACGTGTAATACGTGTTAGTGCGTGTAAGTACGTATAAGTACGTGTAAGTGCGTGTAAGTTTGTGTAAGTGCATTTAAGTGTGCGTAAGTGCGTGTAAGTGCGTGTAAGCACGTGTAAGTATGTTTAAGTGTGTGTAAGTGCGTGCACATGCATGTAAGTGCGTACAAGTTGGTGTAAGTACCGGTATGCGTGTGAGTGCCTGTAAGTGCGTGTAAGTGCGGTTAAGTGTGTGTAAGTGTGTGTAAGTGTGTGTCAGTCTATGTAAGTGCGTGCAAGTTGGTGTAAGTGTGGGTAAGTGCGTGTAAGTGCGTGTAAGTGTGTGTAAGTGCGTGTAAGTGCGTGTAAGTTTGTGTAAGTATGTGTAAGTGTGTGTAAGTGCGTGTAATTGCGTGTAAGTGGGTGTAAGTGTGTGTAAGTGTGTGTAAGTGTCTGTTAGTGTGTGTAAGTGCATGTAAGTACGTGTAAGTGCGTGTATATGTGTGTAAGTGCGTGTAAGTGCGTTTTGGTTTGTGTAAGTGCGTTTAAGTGCGTATAAGTATGTGTAAGTGCGTGTAAGTGTGTGTAAGTACGTGTAAGTGTGTGCAAGTGCGTGTAAGTGCGTATAAGTGTGTGTAAGTGCGTGTAAGTGCGTGTAAGTTTGTGTAAGTGCGTGTAAGTACGTGTAAGTGCGTGCAATTGCGTGTAAGTGGGTGTAAGTGCGTGCAAGTGCGTGTAAGTGAGTGTCAGTGTGTATAAGTGCATGTAAGTATGTGTAAGTGTGTGTAAGTGTGTGTAAGTACGTGTAAGTGCGTATAAGTGCGTGCAAGTGTGTGTAAGTACGTGTAAGTGCGTGTAAGTGGGTGTAAGTATATGTAAGTATATATAAGTGCGTGTAAGTGCGTATAAGTGCATGTTAGCGTGTATAAGTTCGTATAGATGTGTATAAGTACGTGCAACTGTGTGTTAGTGTGTGTAAGTGTGTGTAAGTGCGTCTAATTATGTGTGAGCGTGTGTAAATGTGTGTAAGTACAAGCAAGTACGTGCAAGTGCGCGAAATTCATGTGAGTGCGTGTAAGTTCGTGAAAGTGCATGTAAGTGCGTGTAATTATGTGTATGTGCATGTAAGTACATGTAAGTGCGTGTAAGTGCGTTTAAGTACGTGTCAGTGCGTGTAAGTGCGTGTAAGTACATGTACATTTGTGTAAGTGCGTGTAAGTATGTGTAAGTGCATGTAAGTGTGTGTAAGTGCGTGTAAATGCGTGTAAGTGCGTGTAAATGCAGATAAGTGCGTGTAAGTGCGTGTAAGTGCATATAAGTGAGTGTAAGTACGTGTAAGCACGTGTAGGTACGTGTTAGTTTGTGTAAATGTGTGTAAGTGCGTGTAATAGCGTGTAAGTGCGTGAAAGTGCGTGTAAGTGCATGTAAGTACGTGTACGTGCGTGTAAGTACGTGAAAGTTCGTGTAAGTGTGTGTAACTACATGTACGACCGTGTAAGTACGTATAAGTACGTGTAAGTGCGTGTAAGTGCGTGAAAGTCCGTGTAAGTGTGAGCAAGTACGTGTAAGTATGTGAAAGCACGTGTAAGTATGTGTATGTGCATGTAAGTGCGTGGAAGTGTTTGTAAGTGTGTGTTAGTGCGTGTGAGTTTGTGTAAGAACGTGTAAGTTTGTGTAAGAGCATGTAAGTACGTGTAAGTGCGTGTAAGTGCGTGAAAGTCCGTGTAAGTGTGAGCAAGTACGTGTAAGTATGTGAAAGCACGTGTAAGTATGTGTATGTGCATGTAAGTGCGTGGAAGTGTTTGTAAGTGTGTGTTAGTGCGTGTGAGTTTGTGTAAGAACGTGTAAGTTTGTGTAAGAGCATGTAAGTACGTGTAAGTGCGTGTAAGTGCGTGTAAGTGCGTGTAAGTGCGTATAACTGCATGTAAGTACGTGTAAGTATGTGTAAGTGCGTTTAAGTGTGTCTAAGTGCGTGTAACTGCGTGTTAATGCATGTAAGTGTGTGTAAGTGTGTGTAGGTGCGAGTAAGTGCGTTTAAGCGTGTGTAAGTTTGTGTAAGTGTGTGTAATTGTGTGTAAGTATGTACAAGTGCATGTAAGTGTGTGTAAGTGCGTGTAAGTGCCTTTAGGTGCGTGTAAGTGCATGTAAGTGCATGTAAGTGTGTGTAAGTACGTGTAAGTGCTTGTAAGTGCCTGTATGTAGGTGTAAATCTGTTAAATTACGTGTTAGTACATGTAAGTGCGTGTAAGTGTGTGTAAGTGCATAAAAGTGGGTGTAAGTGCGCGTAAGTGTGTGTAAGTGCGTGTAAGTACGTGTAAGTATGTGTAAGTACGTGTAAGTGCGTGTAAGTGCGTCTAAGTGCATGTAAGTACGTGTAAACATGTGTAAGTGCATGTAAGTACGTGTTAGTATGTATAACTGCGCATAAGTGTGTGTAAGTGTGTGTAAGTGTGTGTCAGTGCATGTAAGTGCATGTAAGTGTGTGTTGTTAAAATGTCAGATTGTTGAATGCCACAAGAACTTCTATGGACAGCGCAAAACCAATCGCTTAAACCAGAGCAGATCAACACAGGCGCTCACAGCCAGATCTGCTCAACCAGCGATAGAGGGAGTGAACTTTATGAACTCCATTCATCAGAATTCACTAACTCCTGGGTACATAGTCTACTGAAGTCTAGCACTTGACAGAATTATAGAATGAGGATCTAGAACTGACTTAAATTCTGCTGCGCTCGCCTTCACCTCCGATCCGTCTCGCTCCGCAACAGCGGTTCTGCCGTCTGCCGTTGGTACGTGCCGTCTTCAATATTGTACCTGTCGTTGAGCTTGGGTTCCGATCACACAGGGTCTTTGGTATTCTTGAATAGTACTGCTCCCTGTTGTCTTTTGATGTGATTCGATCCATGCTGTTTATTCAAAGGTCGTACGTCGTCGATCTGCGATCGGACGGTCTTCGACTTTTGTGTCATCGATATTTGATCGATGCCACAGCCCCCCCCATGTGTCCGCACCGATTCCCTTCTGCTCCACGACGGACTAGTGGTCCGGTACTCGGCTCTTACATCAGCTCTTGTTCGAGATGCCACGTCAGCCTCCTGCCAGAGCTCCGCTCAGGCTACCGCCTCCAGGCCACTCGTAAGCCAAGTGCAATATCCTC